>JAMFLL010000076.1:0-75384 GCA_027475725.1 Pythium rhizo-oryzae
TCGGCTGTGGCTGTGGCTGTGAACTTGACGTTGCAGATGACGCTTTTGTTGACGATTATTACGCTGGACAAGCGCCGTGAGCTGAGCGGCAAGTACGACATTGTGTGCTGCGTCTCGTCCTCGTCTGCTGAACAGCCGCTCATGGTCGTGCAGCCCAAGACGCCCGAGAACGGCGCCACTGTTCAAGACACACTCGAGGCCGAGGGAGCTGGTCTTCACTTCTTTGACCGCTGCATCGACGCGTACACGGCTTTCCTGTCGTTCCCCATCGTGAAGCTCTTTGTGCTGCTGGCGTTCTGGATCCTTACACTCACGTCGATCTCTTCGATTGAGAACATTGACCATGGTCTGCCGCAGGCCGAGTCGATGCCGTCGGACTCGTACCTCATCTCGTATTTCAACATCATTGACGAGTACCTCGCCACAGGCCCTCCCATCTTCTTCGTTGTTGAGGGAGGTTACGGGCGGAACCCGAAGAACTTCAACCTGAACGACCAAAGTGTGGAGGCGAAGTTCTGCAAGTCTCGCGACTTCTGTGAGGAGTACTCGATCCCCAAGATTGTCGAGGCGCTCGCTAATGACATGAATGGTGACGTGACCCACTTCGCTAAGGGTATCACGTACTCGTGGATGGATGACTTCTGGGGCTTCATCAACCCGGACACCGAGTGCTGCCGTGTCGGCGCCAAGTCGGCGTCGTATTTGCCCATCAACACGGACAACGCCACGTACACGGCGTCGCGCAAGACCAACCCGACGTGTCTCGCGACCGAGTACAAGGCTCCGCCGGTGCCGGAGAACATGTTCATGTCGCTCTTCAGCATCTTCGCGAGCGCACCGGCCAACTCAGCCTGCTCGTACGGCGGTGCGTCGATCTACCGTGGCCAGTTCAGTATCGACGAGAACCCTGTGCCGGTGCTCAAGGAGTCGTCGCCGCAGGTTGTTTTGAACAGCACGGGTTTTGGCAAGAACGTCTCGGCGTTCTCTTACATGCTTCAGTCGACGGCGAACCCGACTCAGGGTGACTTTATCGACTTGTACAAGCAAGGGCGTCGCGCGGCCGAGTGGATCAGCGAGAAGACCGGTGTGGACGTGTGGGTGTACTCGTTCTTCTATGTGTTCTTCGACCAATACCTGACGGTCGTTGCCGACACGTACAAGCTGGTTGGCCTGGCGCTCGCGGCCATCTTCGTGATCCACGCCGTGTACTTCACGAGCCTGTTGTACCCGCTCGTGGTCGTGCTTGCGGCGACCAACATCGTGATCCAGGTCATGGGTCTGATGAAGCCGCTCGATATCATGTTGAACGGCTTGTCGATGGTGAACCTGATCATTGCGGCGGGTATCTCGGTCGAGTTCTGCGGCCACTTCGTCCGCATGTTCGCCAAGGCAAGCGGCACCGGTGACCAGCGCGCGAAGACGGCGCTCCGTAACGTGCTGACGTCGGTGCTGTTCGGCATCACGATCACGAAGGTGGTGGGTCTGAGCGCGCTGACGCTTGCGGACTCTCGCGTGTTCCAGAAGTACTACTTCCGCATGTACATGACGGTGGTGGTGTACGGTGTGCTGAACGGGATGGTGTTGCTGCCGGTGCTGTTGAGCGTGGTGGTGGATGTGAAGGCGTTCCTGTTGCGGCGCAAGGGCGAGAAGGCGCAAGGCCCGTCGGCGCTCGAGGTCGAGAGCCCCATGTACCGCGGCGCCGAGACCACCAAGGCCGCCGAGCCGTCGCTCGCGTCGCTCTCGACCGGTCACTCGAACAGCGACTAGAGGGAGGCTGCTGGTTCCCGTGATGTACTACAAAGTATGTATTCATGCGCACGCACGCCTCCAACGCCCGTCCGCTTGGAGGAAGATCTGTACTAGTTCCACCTCGTTTTCTGAACGATCACAAAAAGCACGTCTTGATTTTAGCATTTTACTCAGCCTTCTTCTTCTTGGTCTTATCCGTGGTGTCGATCGTGTCCATGTCCAGCACCTCGGGGAACTGCTTCGCGGCAGCGTCGTACTGGCTCTCGAGGAACGCGGCGCTGAGCTGGGCGACGAGCCGCAGCGCGTACACCGGGTCGATGCTGCCGGCGGCCTTCACAATGCGGTTGATGATCGGAGAGAACAGCGGGAGGTCGCTGAAGTTGTTGTGGCGCGAGCCGGCGAGGCGCTTGACGCGCGTGAGCGTGTGTGAGCAGCCATGCGCGTGCTGCGTGATACGGTCGGCGTTCTCCTTCCAACGCGCGAACGGGTCCGAGCCCAGGTGGAGCACCGGCGAGCGTCCACCGAGGCCGCCCAGCACATCCTGGTCTACGGGCTCCATCCACGCGTCGAGGAGCACAGCCGCGCCAAAGCGCTCATCCAGGTGGGTCGCCGTGAGCGCCGTCGCGGCGCCAAACGAGTGGCCCGCGGCGTGGACGCGCTGCAGGTCCACGCGCCCCCACAGCGCATCAGCCTCGCGCTCGCTCTGCGCAGCCGCGAGCTCGGTGACGGCGTCAACCACTCGCCGCAGTTCCTGCACGCGCGTGCGCAGCTGCGCGTTGCGGAATCGGAAGCCCTCGCCGTCGATGTTGTGGCGCACGGCGTCCGTGATCTGCTGGTAGTACTCGATCTTGTCCTCAGCCTTCTGCGTGACGCTGGCCGAGCCGTCCCCGTGGCTCACGACCACGACCACGTTACCGGCGCTCGCGAGCTGCTGGTTGATGAACGAGTAGAGCTCGAGCGCGCCGCCGAGCCCGTGGCTGAACACCACGAGGGGGAAGCCTGAGGGCGCGTCGGGTGTCGCAACAGGCGCGTTCGCGATCGCTGCAAGGTACGCGTTCTCCAGGTTGTTAAAGAACCACGCGGGCACGCCGCTGAACTGCTGGATGCCCTTGGCGAGGTGCTTGCCGTGGTGCAGGTACGGCACGCGCCGCGTCGCTGGCACGGGCACACTTTGCTTGGCCGACGGGTAGAACACGCGGCACTCGACGCCGTGGAGCCGCAGCGTGCGGCAGCCGATGGTCTGGTACTTGCCGTAGAGGCGCGCGAGGTCCGGCAGCGGGAAGAGCACGGCGAGCAGCGTCGCGAGCATCACGCCGACGATCGAGACACGGTCCGCCCAGACGCTGTTTGTGGCCCCCGGGGGAGCGGCCAGCGCGTCCGTGGGCGACGCGGCGGAGACGAGCGCGGCGACCAGCGACGCGGCGCGCAATGCCGCTGCGACATACGCCGGCAGCAGCTCCTTGCGCCAGTGGTGCGTGACCAGCAGCACGGCCAGCAGCGCGAGCGCGGCGCCGCGGTGGAGCGCGAGCTGCGCCGGCGAGAGCAGCAGGTCGGGCGCCGCGAAGCGGTCGAGCAGCACCACGCTGCCCAGCGCCAGCAGCAGCGCGTACTCGAGGAGCTGGTGCGTGGCCGACGGCATTCGTGGGTCGCTTGGGGGGCGAGGAAAGTGGATTTGGAGTTTGGAGCTGCTGACGTTGGGGCCGAACGGTCTGGAAGCCATCGGATGCGTCAACATTGCGGAACAAGACTGCGTACTGTGAGCGTAGAAAATATAGATATCTTGGAAATTGTATTCAGGGCGAAAGAGTCTTGGCGTACCCCCTCGTGTAACCCATGGGCATTCGTCATCATGGACCGGTTCGTAACGACTTAATATCAGAAATGAGTGGAAACAGTATTCCTACTAATTCAGTAGGCTTAGACAGGCTGCAAACCCTAGATCGGCGCCAGCTCTGGGAACTGCTTGGTGACGTCGTCCAGCGACCGCGCGCTCGCGCTCGCGCCGCCGCCGCTGACGAACGCTGCGGTGGCCTCGGCGATCGCGCGCTCGGCGTAGTACGGGTCGATGGCGCCGGCGGCGCCCATGCAGCGCGACACGAGCGGCGAGAACTGCGGCAGATCCGTGAAGTTGTTGTGGTGCGACTGCCGCAGCATGAGCAGCGCCGAGCGCGCGTGCGAGCAGCCGCGCGTGTGCGCGCGGATCGCTTCCACGTTCGCCTTGCGATCGCGAAGGAAGTGCTCCGAGATGAGATGGAGCACCGGCGCGCGGCTGCCCAGTCCGCGCTGGCACGCGTCCGCGACCGGCATCATCCACGCGTCGTGGAGCACGGCCGAGCGGAAGCGCGCGTCCTCGTGCGCAGCCGAGAGCGCTGTGGCGGCGCCGAACGAGTGGCCCGCGACGTGGACGTTGTCCAGGTCTACGTGCGCGAACACGCTGTCGCCGCCGGCCGTCGCCAGCGCCACGACGACGTCCAGCACGCCGCGCACCTCGCGCACGCGCTGCGTGAGTTGGCGGTGGCGGAAGCGGAATCCTTCGCCGTCAATGTTGTCGATGACAGGCCTTGAAACCGTCTGGAGCAGCTCGTAGCGACCGTCTTCGTGGCGCGTGACGCTTGCTGAGCCGTCGCAGTGGTTCAGAATGACCACGACGTGGCCGCGGCTCGCTAGCTCCTGCACGATCGTCGCGTAGATCTCAAGCGTGCCGCCGAGCCCGTGGCTGAACACCACGAGCGGCCAACCACCGCGCGGCGCCTCCGCAACGGGTGCGTCCGCGATCGCCGCGAGGAACGCCGAGTCGAGCGAACGGAAGAACCACTGTGGCGCCTTGGCCATGACGCTGAGCCCCTCGGCGAGGTGCTTCCCGTGGAAGACGTAGGGCACGCGCTGCTTGGCGTCGACGCTGGAGGGCGCACGCGCAGACGGGTAGAAGACGCGGCAGTCGACGCCACCGAGCCGCACAGTGCGGCAGCCGATGGTCTGGTACTCGCCACGCAGCCGCGAGAGGTTGACCGGCAGCGGGAAGATGACCGCACCAAGCACACCGAGGACGCACGTGGCGACCGCGACGGCGACGAGCCAGCCGCGCAGCACGCCGAGCCCGAGCGCACCGCACAGCAGCGCGAGCGCCGCTGCAGCGACCGACACATACGCGAAGAGGAGCTCCTGTCGCCAGTGGTGCAGCCAGAGCGCGAGCCCGAGCGCGAGCAGCGCCGCGAGCAGCAGCGCCGAGGGCAGCGCGGCCGCGAGCGCCACGACGGAGAGCGCCAACGCCGCGAGCAGCGCGTGCTCGCGAGCGAGGTACGCGGCCGACGGCATGTCGGTGCTCGAGGGCGCGAAGGTGAGGGAATGGTCGCCCGAGAAGGGAGCGGGAACCGAGTGCGGGAATGATGGCGTTAGAGGGAGGTGTTGATGGATACATCTTATTGTTGAAATATCAGAAACAGTCTTCAAGTGGGAAATAATAGGGGAAAGTAGACCAACAGAATCCAGAGTATCACGGAAACGTAAGATGGGTGCATTAGTCTAGGAAACGAAATGGGAATGCAAAAAAAAAAGAGAAACGAAAGGAAATGCAGATCGAATGGAAGGGAACGACGCGGGCCGAAGGAAAGAGGAGAAAAAGAACGCACGAGTCCGACAGAAGACGCACGATCGCTTTACGCGTGGAGACGGAGGCTGCGGCGGCTGCGGCGGTCGAGCACGAGGTCACCGCCGCCGAACGTGTCCACAGGCGCAGCCGTGGTCGCCGCCGGCGTGGTCGCGGCAGGCGTAGTCACAGTCGGGGTAGCTGCAGGTGGCGTGATCGGAGCAGACGTGGTCGCGGCCGGGGTGACCGGAGCCGAAGTGGTCGCGGCCGGCGTGACCGGAGCCGAAGTGGTCGCGGCCGGCGTGATCGGAGCCGAAGTGGTCGCGGCCGGCGTGATCGGAGCAGACGTGGTCGCGGCCGGCGTGACCGGAGCAGACGTGGTAGCGGCCGGGGTGGTCGCGACCGGTGCCGTGGCACTCGGCGTCGTTTCGCCCGTCGTGTACGCCGAGCCCGACGTGGGCGACGGCGTCGGCGTGGTCGGAGCCGGAGCCGGGGCACCAGTGGTGGGCGCCGGTGTAGTGGCAGCCGGAGTCGCGGTCGTCGCAGCTGGGGTGGGGCGCGTGGCCGCAGGGGTCGTGCTTTCGGGAGTTGTAGTCGCAGGAGCTGCGGTGGTGGCCGCTGGGGACGGGGTCGTGGCCGCAGGGGACGGGGTCGTAGCCGCCGGAGTGGTCGGAGCCGGAGTGGTGGCCGCAGGGGTCGTCGCCGCAGGTGTCGACTCGGTCGTCGCCGGAGTCACAGGCGACGGCGACTCCGGCTTGAGCGTGAACGTCTCGCACGGCTTCGACGTCGTCGGGCTGGGCGCGTTGGTCGTAGCTTCCGTTGGCTGGCGGGGAGTGGCCTGCGGGCTTGGAGGGCTGCCAGCAGGCTGGTGATCTTGAGCTGGCGAGGGCGGGTTAGTGGACGGAATGTTCGCCGGCGTGATCTCCTTCACCTGCGACGGCTTCGCTGGCTCGCCCGCAAGGTGCAATGGGATACACGGCTGCGTCGGCGCAGGAGTGGGGCGCGGGGTGTCCACAGGCACTGGCTGGTTGGGGCTGCTAGGCGTTGAGGGACCCGCGGGACCGCTCTCCGGGCGACCACCGTTTTGGGACGGGTTGAAGGGAGTGATTTCCTGCGCCTGAGGCTTCGGGTTCTGCGCCGGCGACGGGTTCGATTCCGACTTGGTCGGCACCGATTCGGGGAACGGCTTCAAAGGCAACGAGGGGCACGGCACCTGGCTCGGTCGGGACGCCGCCGGGGTGGGAGCGGGGACGCTTTCAGGGACGAATGGCGTCGTTTCCGGCTTGCCGCTACTCGGGCGCGGGCCCGCAGCCGGAACAGGGGCAGCGGGAGACGGGACGCTAGGAGCCGATGGCGGACTAGCAGGGTTCTGAGCCGGAGCTGGCGCCGATTCAGGGGTGAAAGGCTTCATAACCAAGGTCGGGCACGGCGTATCGTCATCCTCGTCATCTTCGTAAGGCCGGGACTTCGCTGGAGTGGGCGACGGCGCGCGGACTGACCCTGGAACCTGGGCCGCGGGCGTCGCTGGAGGCGTCGCCACGGCCGGTGTCGTGGCCGCAGGGGTTGTGGCCGCAGGAGTCGTGGCGGCCGGGGTCGTTGGGGATGGGCCAGGAGCTGACTCGGTGGTCTGCGGCGGTGCCGCGGTCGTGGCCGCAGGGGTTGTGGACGCTGGCGTCGTGGCCGCCGGGGTCGTGGCCGCCGGGGTCGTGGCCGCCGGGGTCGTGGCCGCCGGGGTCGTGGCCGCCGGGGTAGTGGCCGCAGGGGTAGTGGCCGCAGGGGTAGTGGCCGCCGGAGTTGTTGGGGACGGGCCAGGAGCCGATTCGGTGGCCTGAGGCGGGGCCGCGGTCGTGGCCGCCGGAGTCACTGGCGAAGGGCCGTTAGCCGACTCGTGCTGCGTGGGGGCGGGAGTGGTGGCCGCCGGCGTCGCTGGCGATTGAGTCGCCGATGACGGGCAGGGGGTGACGGGGGCGTTCGTCGTCGGCGATGGCCCGTTGGCCGACTCTGGGCGCGTAGCCGCCGGGGTCGTCGGTGCGGGCGTCGTAGGTGCAGGTGTCGTAGGTGCGGGTGTCGTAGCCGCGGGCGTCGTGGATGGCGGGGCCACAGTCGTAGGGCACGGGGTCACAGGCGCGTTCGTCGTGGGCACCGGCGACGCAGTCGACGGGCACGGCGTCGGTACGGGCACTTGTTCGGGCTCCGCATCGACCTCAACAGGGAGATCCTCCTGCTCAAATGCTGTTACCGACAGTCGGTTGATCATGCCGCTGTCCTCCGCCAGAACCGTGTTCGCGAGCACTGTCGAGCTGAAGAGCAGCGCCAGCATGATGAGTCGCTTCGCATGCAGCATGATTGGCTTGTGGCTGGTGGTGTTTGCTGTGGCGCGAGTGTCCTTGCGGCGCGTGGCAAAAGGCGGAATGAGGATATGGAGTCTTGGTGATCACCTTTCGCGGTTTCCAGACGCACTTCGAGCGAGAGTCACAAAGGCCACGCCATGCCAGCTCAGTACTCTCGCACACCCTTCCTCCCCATGCGACGGTGCAGAGATGTGTCAGCTACACACGACTCCCACAAAATCTGCAACGCGATGTGGGACGCAAGCGAGATGGCCGCCAGCACATCGCAGACAGACTGGCCATGGCGGCGGTTCGCCGCGAGTTGCTCGAATCTTCCTGGCCGTTGCGAAATTGCCTGTCACCCTGAATGCAAGCTGTGGGGCTTATCATAAGCCGATAAGCCTTATCAGCTGGATGAAACGAACGACAAAACGGTTGGGGTCGCCAGTTCCAACCGAAATCGATGAGATTGGCGAGCAGCCACTTTGGGACGGACCGACCGTTGCGTGCCGCTGTGCTTGATGTCTCATGGCTTCAAATGCATGTCATAGGAAAGAGCATCTTCGCATGAGCACGTTGAGGCGTCAACGTGGGTCGAGGAAGATTGATACGATCTTGAGATCTTCGAGTGCTCACAAGAGCCCGCTCTGGATATCCCGTCCTGCTGAACTGCTTGCTGCTACTCCTGCGAAAGGCGAAACGACTCTCGTGTGCAGTTTCTCGGAGAGCTCGCTGAGCCGCCCACCCATCAGGTCCCCACTGGATAACACCAATCGTTCAGAAGAGCCAAACCATGCGATTACGCCTTCCACATTCCTGATATCGACTCCTTGTCGATACTTCCCCAACGCCTCTGTCTTGCTTCATCTTCGGCCCTAGTCAAGATCCATGCAGCTCTCTTCCGGCATCATTACCGTCGCGATGGCGATTCTGACGCATAACAGCGTCACAATGGCCACGGAGCCTGGTGTTCTGTGCCCTGTCGTCGGCCCCGCACCCCCCGCTGAGTGTGACGGTCGCGACCGCACGTGGTTCCCTGTGAGCGTCGTCGGACGTGGAACGTTTTGCGCACTCGGACCGGAGGTCTGCGTCGCTGACCAACTTGCTGCTTGTCCTGGGCCTTCCAAACGGCTTCCATTCGGCTCCAAGTGCGTTCAAGTGGGAAAGGACGCGTACGGATGTGTCCCGAAGACTTCGTGCGACGACGGTGTCCTGGCCTCGTCATCTGGCGACTCATCCCTTACCGGGGCGTGCGAAAGCGGTTGCGACATTGATCTTTCGATCCCGCGGCAGTGCGACGGCTCGAACGGTTGGATGCCGGTCAGCGTTGTGCGCAGTGGCACGTACTGTGTGAAAGGGCCCGTCTGCAGCGGGAATGCGCAAGACTCATGCCCCGGGCCTCAGCGCGGTCTCCCCTTTGGGTCGTCTTGCGTTCGGATTCCGACGGGGGTCTTCGGATGTGTCAAGAATACGAAGTGTCAAAAGGCATGCAACTCGACCTCGTCGAGCGCTCCGAACCATGACAGCGACCGCTGCGATACAGCCACCGACGGGCCAAGCTCGAACCAAAATCAAAGTCCGACTCCTACAGTCTCGACGACGTTGACTCCTGCGACGCTGACGCCTGCGACGGCGCCTCCTGTCACGGCGACGTCGCCCCCAGCTACGTCGACGTCGCCCCCAGCTACGTCAACGTCGCCACCTGCCACAACGACGTCGCCTCCTGCTGCGGCTACTGTCCCCCCGACCGCTTCGACTCTTCCCCCAGCCGCATCAAGTAATGCGCCAACGATCCTCCCTCTCGTTCTCGCAACCACAGAACTTCCAGCGGATGACGATGCCATAGTCAGCCCGAACGATGATGACGACTGGGACACTTCACTCTTGACTTTACCGCTCTCCACTGACACGTTTGCAGATGAGAAGCAGCCTGAGGTGGCGCAACCAACGTCGCCTGAAAGTGTTGAGATCCCCGTGCTGAAGCCATCGCGTCTTCGTTAACTTGTGTTCCGTCCACCGAGATCGCGTATCTTTAGTCCCATTGTTGCCAGTGTGTGTAGCTAGCAGGATACTTATCGATTCGTTCAAACCCGCGGTGGATATCGATGACCTTGGAATATGAGCTCATCGCCTGTGTTTGCCTTTAGTTGTTGGGCCATCTTCTCGCATCGTTGAGTGACAACGTCCATATGTGTGCGCGTCTGGACAAACAAGAGCAATGCATTAGCACTCGCAGTTACAGACAGAATCAATCGGCAGACTCACCCATTCCACGAGGTCCGTCGGTGACAAGTTGATGGCATTTGGCGGAATCTCGACCTGTTGCATGAGCATATAGCTCCAATCAGCAGGGGCCAACCGCGACGAGGCTTTGATATCCTCAAGTTCTTCAAACTCGGATAGGATATGATTGAGCTTCTGTCGGAGCAAAACCATCTCCATGGCCGTCTCCCAGTGGGTAAGTGCTCGCGAGAACGCGTCGGCATCCTCAAGGTTCGCATACTTCTCGAGCATGACCAACTTAGCTGAGAAGGGGAACTCCAGCGCGTTCCACAGATCTTCGAGCCGCTGCTGCAACACTTGCGCATTTGCTGTGAAATGTACACCAGCGAACATACCGCCACTGGATCCACTGACGTTGCTACTGTTGCTTGGTCTTGACAGCAAGCGACTTCCTCGGGGTCCTCGTACAGTGGTGCTTGACCGCTTCGACGGACTCGAATCTCGTTTTTTGCGACCATTGGTACGTTTTGGCGACTTGGTCGCCTTGTCGTTGCTTTTGCGTCGTTTTACTTCGTTGAATTGTCCCAGTGCGTTTGCTTTCTTCGACATGACGCTGAATGAGCTGCGAGCAGAATCAAGCAAATGGCGAGATGATGCAGAGGATCTGATCGATCTGTTATCGTCGCCACTGTCTCTGTCGCCGTCGCTGTCTTCATCGCTGTCACAGTCGTCGTTGATGTCTTTCGCTAACTCGTCGTCGCTAGGGTTCCCACCCATCGCATCACGCCTTTCACTTGCGTCTACATCACTATCTTCATCGTCGTCCTCGTCGTGGTTGGGTAACAGTTCACTGTCTGGTAGCATGCGAGATCCAACGGACTGGGCTCTCGTCTGCGGATGATGCCACGCCCACGTTTGGGCTGAGCTCCGGCGTTCTTCGATTCTTGCATTAGAGAAGTGACCAAGCGTGCTGAGATCCATAGATGTTGGCGCCCCAATGAGCGAATCTCCTCGAGTTCGAGAACGACGGCCAAGTTGCTGAGCAAGAATCGGAAGCTTGCGATCTCGATGCGCACGACGTGAGTCTCCTCGGGGCGACTCATGCTCTGGCACGGTCGCTGAATCCCGACGAAAGCTAGGGTCTTCGATTCGCACCTTCTGTCTGCCGACAAGCTGTTTGCGATCAATACCAACAAGCGGTGCAGATGCTGACATAACGAGCGATCGTTGGGCCGAAATAAGCTCACTTTCTGCACCTGGAGTGGCACGTCCATTACGGGCGTCGCGCGACAGCGCTAGAGTCCGATCTGATATCTGCGCTGCACCGTCCGTATATACAACCCCCGCCACCCTGGTGTGGGCATCTCCGTCATTTGTTCCCGCGAGATACCTGGACTGAACAGCATCCTCTGTGAATGAAGCACCTGGCGTCGGGGCCCTCGAAACTGGTGTCATCCCTCGCTTGAACACGATTTGCTGCCTTTTTTCACGTTCGTAACGTCGGGCTTGAATACCTTCTTGGATTTGCTGATACATGAGGTCAGCTTTCTTGCACTTATCCGCGTTAGATTGCTCGGTCGACGCCTTTCGCTTGCGTTCCTCGTCTTCGCGCAACCTTGCAGATGCCGAATCTCGCTGAAGGCGGCGGCGCAACCCATCAGGGATTTCAAACTCAGTGATACGCAATGGACTATCACTTGGTGAGCCAAAGTGACTCGTTGAATCCCATCGCCACCGACCCCGGCGCTGACGAAGCTCCCGAAACGCACGTTCAGCTACGATTTGATAGCTACCGGACCGTTCAAACCATTCTTCTGCGAGCGACTGTGAGCGATTGATCGCAGACTGCACGCTACCGTCTGCGCTGCCTTCATCGCCCAAACCTCCCCGACTCGAAAACGAATCGAGCGAATCGGCATTCGACTGAGCACCATGGATTGGGCTGCCGTTTGCATGGAGAAATTGGAGTACGTGTGCGACGTGTGGATGCCGAGATGTCCAATCCTCTGTGGCTGCAGCAGCGGACGCGGTCACACTGACATCCGTGATTGGTTCCACGTGCGCGTCGTTGACAACGTGGTTGTCGTGGTTAAGCTGATTAGAGTGCTTGAGCTGAGCTTGCTCCCTATTCTTGACTGGTGACAAGTGGCGCTTCTCCACGGCTGGTCGTCGCTTCAGGTGAAAACTTTTTGTGCTCTTCTGCAGGTGACTGAAGGCCAATTGCGCGGACGTATCAATCTTGTCGCGCGAGTCACGATGCTTACTAGCCAAAAGATCATTCAGTTTACCTTCCATGAGGCTCATCGCTGCTTGAGACGTTCCGCCATTTTCGTCTAACACTTCCTTCATAGCTTCATCACGGAGTTTCTCAAGCTTGCATCTCTTCTGCAGCTCGACAAGGCACAGTGCCTGCGCACGCTGATAGTTAGCGGCGGAGTCAAAAATGCCGTTTGAGTCCAGCTCCTTTTTGATTTGGATGAAATGTGCTTCGATTTGGGTCGTAATGCCTTGAATCTTCTCCTGCATCCGGAGCATGACTTTCTCCTTGTCATCAATGTTCAAGTGGTGCAAATTGTTCTCCAGTGGGTCGACAAAGAGCGCGTTCAAGTTCATCTTGGCTTCAAACTCGCGCATCTTGTGGCCAAGAATGACGTCTGGCAAATGTAGCTTCTCTTTACTGGTAGCCACACCTGGAACTGGGCCTTCTGGGACCACCATCATCACGGGTTCTCGATGGCGTCGGACCTCTTTCGTTCCGCCCGCACCAGATTCTACCTCCGCTTTCCGCGATCTCGGACTGGTCCTGGAGACGTCTTTCTCATCCACAGGCAGCGAGCCACTGCCAACGTTCGCGGTAAAGAGCGACACACCTGCAGCAAGACACTCGTTAATCTAGTTCGCACGGCGTGTAGACAGTGGACACACATGCGTACCATCTTTCTCGGCGGCAGCTCGTCTCTGCGCCTTGTTTATTCGATCTCGTAGCTTTGACGGCAGCTGCAGCGGCTCAAGCTCTTGGTATGTGCGCGTGTCGAGCGCCCCTGCGCGGGATTTGAGCGACCCGACCACATCAATGCCGTCGAGCTTTGCTTGAAGCATTGGAGCACGCACTTGCGCTGCGGGATGTGCCGAGTAGCCAGGGTCGTGCCGAATGGACGGAGAGAGTACCCAGCACGCTGGTCAAAATTTTCCAATTATACTCGTCAAGCACAGAAAAAGACTACAGCAATCCACGAGGTCTCCAGAAGCGGGAACTCACATCACTGCGCGAAGATGACGCCACCTCACTCTTGACGGGAGTGTTTACACGCATTGCGCGGCTCTTCAACTAACTATGCTAGGCGTCCTTCGTGCCGACAAGGCAAGACAACGCTCTTCATCGCTGTTGGACAACGTACTTTGGGTCAGCTTGCAAACGCTCGACGATGCGTGGGATTTCAAGGCGCAGCGCCGTCACTCGCTCTGCCGTGACATGGTCGTTCAACGACAGCGCGCCATTGCGTGCTTCATCTCCACGGCAGTGCTGACGACACAGGAACTCCGCGACCGCCAGCACGAACATGCCGCAGTCGTACCCGTTCTGTTGCTGCGGCGCCGATCGGTCGTTCGAGAACACGTCGCTGGACCACGCGGGCACGTCCTCCGCGCCGGACGCGCGCAACAGGCGCAGAAACGTGCGCGCGATCTTCTGCGCTGCGCGCGTGTTGGCGCCGGCGCTCGAGTCAAAGTGCACGAAGCGGCCGCGCGCGTACACGAGCAGCGACCAGTGGGTGCTTTCGCTGTCGAACGACTCGTTGTCGTTCACCGGCACCAGGCACAGCGCCTTCTCGCGGACCGCGAGCCCGCGCGCGAGGTCGGCGTACTCGTCGTCGTCGTCGCACTGGAGCATCATGCAGGAGACGACGGCCGGGTCCACGAGCAGCACGTCGGTCGCGGACGCCGGCAGGCACACCGTCTGGTACAGATACTGGAAGTAGAAGTTGATGACGCTGTCGTTGAGCCACTGGAAGCTCCCGAAGAGCTCCACGTCCGCGTCGTAGAGCTGCACGTCGTGGTAGTTGAGCACTTGGCGCACCATGTTGCTTGTTTCCCCTTCGCCCCACTTGCACCCGGATGTCACTATCTGTCCAACTTCGACACAATGACAGAACCGACTATCACTCATACGGACGTTGGTTATTTTGCAGGCTGTAATATAACGCCTTCCTCGAGACTAGACTGCTTGGGGGCGAAGGGGGCGTCCGATTGCGATCCAAAAAACTCGCGAACGCAGGAAGGTTCAAGAAGCAACCCCAGCGGCAACACCTCCCCCCCGAGCAGTCCCCACCGATCGAGATGTCGCTCTTCCCCTCGCAGTACGGGAACATGTTTGGCGGCAACAACAGCACCGGCCGCGTACGTTCCATGCGCAGCGCCTTGATCTTTCTCATACACTAAGCTGACGAATGGAATTGACCTGTGGGCGACACAGAACGAGCTGGTGTCGTTCAACGCCGGCAAGATGGAGGTCCGCCAGTCGGCGAACGGCAAGTTCCTCGTCACGCCGGACCTGAAGAAGGGCAAGATCTGCCTCACGCGCGGCGACGACCAGCTCGTGCACTTCCAGTGGGTCGACCGCCAGACCGGCGCCAGCCCAGAGGTGCGTTGGGGTGCGTTTGGTGTTGGGACGAGCGCACGCCCTCACTCAGAGATGGGTTGTGACTGGCAGGACTTTATCATGTTCCCGGACGACGCGACGTTCTCGCGCGTGAACACGGGCCGTGAGAATGACCGTGTGTACTTGCTCCAGTACAAGAACTCGGCTCGCCGCTTCTTCTTCTGGATGCAGCACAAGGATAGCTCACGCGACGAGGAGCTAGCGAAGAAGGTGAACGACTTTATGAACAACGTGCAGCCGTCCGGTGCCAGCGAGCCCGGCCGTGGTGGTGCCGGCAATGTGCAGCTCGACCACAACGCAATCATGCAGATGCTCGGGTACGGAGTCTATCTACTTCCGGGTTTAGTGTTGCGAGATCTAACCACACTCCCCTTGTCTCCGACAGCGCGATGGGAGCTGGTGGCGAACAGGGTCGTGGCGGTGCGGGTGCGAACTCGAACGTTCAGGTGGCGGACCTCCAAAACATCTTGCAGAACATGGGTTTGCCTGCTTCCCAGGTGGCGTCGTCGCCCGCCACGTCAGCGGCATCGTCGTCGCAGACTTCGCACAGCGGTGGTGCGAGCTCGGCAGCCGCCACGACGGCGTCGACTCACGATCACGATGGTGGCATGGAGGTGGACGAAATGACGGAGGAAGAGCTCCTGCGTCTTGCGATCGAGGAGAGTATGCGCGATGTCCAGTCGGACTCAGGTAACCCGCCAAACCAGGACCAGTCGCGGGGATCGGGCGGCAACAGCGGAACCAGTGGTGGAAACTCGGGCTCGTCGTCTTGAGCAAACAACGTTACCTTCCAAGCAGGAATTGACGTCAGGCAAACGACCGTTTGCTTCGTGAAAGGTGACGATACTGCTTGCCCTTGATCTCGGCGCTTTCGACATGCTGATGGCGGAAAAGTCGCTGAACAATTTCTGTATGGTTTGGTAGGACAGAGAGAAAGACGGATATGAAAATGCAATCACGGTATCTTATCCACTCGCGTTTGTTCCACCACTCTTCCATGTGAGTATGAGTTATTTGATCGTCGCGATTTTTCAATACTCTAACTGAGTTTCCTGATTTCTTGTCCGTCCAGGAGCCACACAAACCCTTCAACCGCGACGCAGGTGACATTCAGAACCTATCCGGAGCACTTACGAGCGAATCTTATGTGCCGTGCTGTAGCGTCAACTCCTGCGCCCGCTCCCGTTGTGCCATCGGCGACTCCAGCTCAGGCTGCGCCTGTGCCTCTTGCTCCCGCACCGCCGGCGGCCCCGCGAGCTGCGTTGCCGCCTCAACCGGGTGCAATCACCGCGGCGGACCTAGAGCGTGCGATGGCTTCGATCCAGGCTTTCACGGTGAGTTGTTTGCATGTTACCTAGCGACACTTCATTCCCTTGTGAGATGTTGATCACAGTTCGTCTTGTACGTGCTCAGCAACCGAAGGGTGTGTCGCTGAAGAAGCTCCTCAGCCCCGAGAACATCAGCTCCTTGTTGGCCGACGAGGCTGCCATTGCTTCTCTCATTCAGCATCTCCCTGAGGGAAACCAAACTGCCCACGAGCTCCAGGCTACGGTGAGTGTTCATGTGGATGAATGAGTTAAGGCCATTCCATTCTGCGATTTGTGCGCTGAATTCTGGTCTGTCCAGATTCACTCGCCGCAGCTGCGCCAAAGTATCGGCTCGCTTGTGTCGGCCTTGCAGAGCGGCAACTTCAACGCCGTGCTCGCCAACTTCGGCCTCGACCCGGCTGCCGGAGCCAGCAAGCTCGCGGTCGGCGATAGTACGTTCTGTGGCACCGACCCATCTCACCGGACGAACTGCTCTCACAAGCTTGCGATTCGCTTTGGTGTGTGTAGACATTGGCGCATTCCTCGACGCGATCCAGCACTGGGCGAACCAGCAGGCCACGACCATGTCCGAGCACCAGGCAAACAACTAAACTGGTCGCGCTAAGCGTCGAGCAACCCACGAGAGACCCAAGCCATTTAGCGAACCGGCCGCGGCAAACAACCACCGCCGACTAATACACCGTTTTGATCCAAGCAACTAAAGCAGCGTAAAATCTAATCGCACACGCTGGCGTTGCCAGTTGCAGGAGGAAAGTTGTCCCGCAGTGCCGTCCAGTGACGTGAATCAGTCGGCCTCGCATCTTGAATCTTGAGAAGCTCACTCACTTTGACCGGAACGCGAGCAGCTCCCGTTGACAGCGAATCTTCAGCGGAGGTGACACACGACGCGACGATTGTGGACACGCGACAAGCCATTCCCCTACTGCCCGCAGTCTACTGATATAACACAATGTGTGACTGAAGTGGCACGCGTTGATTCGTTGGAAATTCAACTGGTGCCCATTTTCAGCGAATCAAAATGATTGATTCTGTTAGAAACGCCCCCAGACCCGTGGCCGGTTGGCCCGGTGGAAGTGGTACAGTCAACCCCGTACTCAGTGACCCCCATGAACAGACATGACTTGTAAGATTTGATATAAAGTGTCAGAGACAGTAGTATGAAGATTACTTGTTTAGTAGCCTCTTCCATATTCAGAACCCGTCACGTTTCATAAGTACCACGGGGTCACTGAGTACGGGGTTCACTGTACGGGAACTCCGACGGCGCCCGCCATCGTCATCTCTTGCTCGGTCTCTCTGTGCATGCACCAGCGTCCGGTGGACGCGTGTGGCAGTGACAGCCGCACTCGTCCATTCTCCTCGTTCCCCCCGCCAGCGCCCAGACCGCCCAGCAGCTCAGCGATGCGCGCGGACTTCGGTGGCGACGTGTTCGCCTCGGGCAGCCTCGCGCCGTCGGCGCACAAGTACGCGAAGGACAGCGCTGTGGCGGCCGCGGCATCGTTCGCGATGCTCGTGCTGCAGCAGCAGGTGATGCACCACGCGCGGAACGACTTCCAGACCATGGCGTGGCTGCTGCTCTGCCTCGCGGGCCTGCAGCTCGCGGCCAAGTGGTGGACCAACGACCGGCAGAACGCGACGACGCAGCAGTTCTACGACGCGATCGCGCGCGCCGACGCCGTGTACCGGCTGCCGCTCAACGGCCTGCGCATCATCATGCAGTGCTACATCCGCGCCGACGCGCTACACCACTTTGGGTTCTTGTTCGCGTTCCTGCTCGAGAACATCGACGCGTTGCTGCTCCAGCCGCTGAAGGAGGCGCTGGCGTCCCAGTCCGCCTCGAGCAGTGCGAAGCGGAGCAACACGTGGATGTTTTTGCTCGTTGGGTACCTGCTGGTCGCGGGCGTGGACGCGTACGAGTACGGCTCGCTCATCCACACGGTCGTGCTGATCGCGCTGGCGCTCGGCATGAAGCAGGCGGAGGGCGAGATGACCGAGACCAAGGTGCGCCTCGAGGCGGCACCGCATTTCCACTTGCTCTCGCTCGTGTGCGCATGCGCCATGGCATTCCCGTTGTCGTGGGTCATCGCGCCGCGCGCGCGTCGCGTCGGCATCGACGTTGACGTGGACGGCGAGGACGCCGGCAGCGCCACCTGGTGGATGCTCTGCGGCTTTGGCGTCGCCGCGCTCCACCTCACGTCGATGTACTTCCACCGCAACCCGCTCGGCAAGGCGTCGTCGCGCAGCCGCTGGATTTCCGTCATGGTGTGCACGAGCACGGGTCTCATCGGCTCGCTGTTTGTCTCGGCGTTTGAAGACGACTGGCTGCGCTTCGCGGCGGACCTGGTCGCAGCAATTGTCATTGTGTACGCGCAGTTCTCCGAGATGCTGCGCTTGTCCACAGACCAGCACCTCAACGAAGAGGAGGAGCTCGACATGTTCCGGTCGTCGGACCCGCTCGCCAAGCGCCAAGGAAACCCGACGGACGTCGCCCACATCTTGGCGGCGCTTTGGGCGCGCGACGACTCGCGCAAGATGCTCATGTTCCTCTCGATCAACATCTCGTACATGGTGATCGAACTGCTCGTCGGTATCTGGTCCAACTCGCTCGGGCTCATCGGCGACGCCGGCCACATGTTCTTCGATAACGGCGCGCTCATGATCGGCCTCGTGGCGTCGTACATCGGCAAGCTCCCGGCCGATGCGCAGTACACGTATGGCTACGGACGCGTCGAAGTCCTCTCGGGCTTCATGAACTCGGTACTGCTGTTGTTCATGGTGTCGCACCTGCTCGCCGAAGGCTGCTCGCGATTGATGGACCCGCCGGACGTCAAGACGGACAACTTGCTGCTCACCTCGGTCATCGGGCTCGGCGTTAACATTGTCGGTCTTGTGTGGTTCCACGACGCTGTTCACGGCCATGGCCATGGCGATGAGGGCGGCCACGGCCACAGCCACGGCCACGGCCATAGCCACGGAAGCAACAGCAACATGTACGGCGTGTACCTGCACGTACTCGCCGACACGCTGGGTAGCGTCGGCGTGATCGTGTCGTCGCTGCTGATCCAGTACAAGGAGTGGTACATCGCCGACCCGATCTCGTCGGTCATGATCGCGCTGCTGATCTTGGGCAGTACGCTGTCGTTGCTCAAGGACACGCTGCTGCAACTGCTGCAGCGCACACCGAAGGAAATGGAAGGCAAGATTGCCGACGCACTGCGTGAAATCGAGACCAGTGTGCCTCACGTACTGAAGATCGTGCAGTGGCACGTGTGGCGCCACTCGAGCGATGTCAGCGTCGCGAGCATCCACGTTCTGGTGGACACAAAGGCGAACGAGCAGCATGTGCTGCTACACGTGCGCGATATCTTCGTGCGTCGTGCCGGTGTTCCGGCCAAGTTCCTTTCCGTTCAAGTCGAGAAGAGCGAGGTCCTCCTGAATGGCGAAAACGACGTGTACGCTCGCGCGCTTCTGAAGAACCGCGAGCTCCACGACGACCATCACCACCACGGCCACGACCACTCGCATGACCACGGCCACAGCCACGACCACGACGATCACAGCCACCACTCCCACATGAGTACCCACGAGAACCCGGCCGGCGACGACGTGCTCCACCGCCATCTCCATCACCCTCACCAGCCGCAGCCGCTGTTCCACCGACCTCAGGCGCATGGTCAACATGATCACCACGGTCACCACGACCACCATGATCACCACGGCCATCACAGCCACCACGTTCACAACCCGCAGGAGCACCTCGCGAACCAGCACACGGGCGCGGGCTCGTTTGCAGCGTTCCGGCCGACGCTCGTGACGGCGGGGCACGGTCTCAGCCACGGCCACGCCCACGGCCACTCCCATGGCCACGAGCACGGCGACCACCACCACCACTAGACGACGACGGAAGTTGCCTGCCCGCTCCTCTCTCTCTCTCGTTCCTCTCTCATTTAGTATTGCGTAAAGTAAAATCGTACTTCAGTATTGGACTCGACAATTGCACTGAGGGTTGTTGAAGTTGCCGCAGGTGCACTCACTGACATAGGGAGACTGCCCACAGTGTGCTTCCATAGGATGAAAGGGGGATCGAATGGGCTTTTGTAGCGAATCAACGGAGGGTACACACATATTCCCTCCCCAGAACGCAAACGGCCACGCGAAGAAGGGAACGCGCGAGGAGCAAGTATGCGCGTGGCGATCGTGCAGTATGGTGAGCCGACGACGCGTGCGCGCGTGAATCTGCCTGCCTAATGCTAACGCACTGCTACCGCTGCCTGCTCGCGGAAACAGATCCGCAGATCGGACAAGTGCAGCGCAATCTCGAGGTGCGCGGGCGCCGTGGACAGCAGGATGCCACCTCCGCTTTCTCACCAATGGACATGTGTGTGTGTGCGTTTCGCCAGTATGTCGCAAAGATGATCGAGTCACTGAAGAAGAGCGACGGCATCGACATCCTCATGCTGTCCGAGGTGCGTGTGATGGGGGCCGTGTGCTTCCTAGCCTCGTTCCACTCAACCCCGTGACGTTTTTGTAGATGGCGTTCACGGGCTATGTGTTCCAGTCCAAGGACGACGTGGGCAAGGTCGCCGAACCCGCCGGCGATGGCGAGACGTTCCGCTGGTGTCAGGCGCACGCAAAGCGCCTGGACGCCATGGTCATGTGTGGTTACGTCGAAGTGGACCGCGCGACGGGCGACCTGTACAACGCGATGATGGTGCTCAGCCCGGAGGGCGCTCTCGTGTGCAACCCGCGCAAGACGTTCCTGTACGAGACCGACAAGCCCTGGGCCACGCCCGGCAGCGGCTTCACGACGTGGCACTGTCCGTGGCTCAACAAGACCATTTCGTTCGGTATCTGCATGGACATCAACCCGAACGACTTTGAGGCGCCCTTCGAGGCGTTCGAGTTTGGCTCCCACGCGTGCGAGCACAAGAGCGATCTCGTGCTCTTCTCGTGCGCGTGGTGCGACTTTGAGCCGCCCGAGGCCGAGACCTACGCGACGCTCTCGTACTGGGCCACGCGGCTCTCGCCGCTCATTGACGCGCTCCAGAACCGCGAGTACCCCAAGTCCAACTGCTACTTCCTCTGCTCCAACCGCATCGGCACCGAGAACGGCACGTTCTTCGTGGGGGCGAGCTGCGCCATGTCGCTGAAAGAACCGGCGCTGCTCGCCCACGCCGGGCGGCGCGAAGAGACCGTGCTCATGGTCGACATCCCGTAAATGTGTAAGCACGCCGACGCCATCGCTGCCTCGGCCGTTCGTAATGCATGCCTTGCTCCCCATGTCGTATCCGCGTATTTTTCGCATATCGCGTGGATCCCCACCGTGTTCTGGTGCTTGGTGACGTCGGCGCGCTGCGTCATTGCGGCTCCGCTCCCCCCTGTGGGACGATCTTCCTCCCCATCTCTGCGGGGGAAGGACGTAGGCGGCGTCATCGGCCCGCGCCTCATCCATGCGCAGTGATGATGCCGTCGAATCACCGCAACCCAGCACCGCGCCCAGAGAAAGAGCGCGCCATCCATCGACGCGCCGCCTGCTCCCACCGCGCGCTTGAAGCACGGCGCCAACCAAATCACCACCCAGCCAGCGCCTCCCCGCTTTTTTCACGGCGGCGGCGGTTGCCACATATCCGGTGGATCAGGCGGCGGGGCGGTCAATGACCGCCGCGTTGCGGAAGCAGGTGGCGCGGGAGCTGTCACCGAGCTGTCATGATTGTGAAGCCTCCCGGATTGTGAAGTGCCGTAGCGGCTGGAACCCCCACCTGGCATGGCATGGCAACCACAATGCCATGGCAATGGCACTGGCAACGCTGGCGCCAACGGGGGGCGTGCGTCGAGTCGACGCCCCGTGAATTTGCCAAGCCGGCGTCTTTGACACTTCGCATGGCAATCCGACCAGTAATCATGCGCCATTTGGTGGCCTGGGTCACAGGGCGGCCTCTTCTGTTGGTGGCAGCGTGTTCAACCACCCGCCCTTTCCTTTGGTTATTCTGTCTGGCAGAGTACAGTTAGTTCCCCTGGCAGGAGTCCTGCCCACGCGATCCTTCGCGTCGGAGCGGGTGGTGCGATCGTGATGCACGCACGAATGCAGCGATGACGTCGTCGCCCGAACCCTAATCCATGGAGCGCGTCGCTGCTACGTCGGACTTCGCGCCACGTCGGGTTTCGGCTGGCGCTTTGGATGACTTGATTTCAGTATGCTATGCGCGACGTGCGGCCACCGAAGTGAACCTCAGACGTGACGCGCCGGCGTCATTCTCGGTGTTGGCCGCGCCGTCCCCCCCTGACACTCGGCTCGTCATAGCCCCGGGCCAGCCACGCTCTTTCGCCCCGGCCGGCCAACGTTTTTGGCTCACAAGTCTCACAAAGAGACACACCCGCCTGCCCAGCCACGCGAAGCGACCGACGCGCGTCGTCGACGCCGATCCTCCTCCTCGCTTTCGCACCAGCACACACGCCACTCCCCAATTCCATCGCGTCGCCGTGTTGTCGTCGGTGCTGGCGGCGCCCTTCCCTGTTGTTGTTGGCTCCGTCCCAACTTTCCTCCTCCTCCTCGGTCGAGCGGGTTGAAGAAACGAAGCGGCACTCCCGTCGCCCTTCCCCCCCCTACACTCACAGCAGCGCCCCCACACCCACCGCGTTGGTTTGGGTTGCGTTGGTTCGTTGGCTCGGCCTCGCGCGACTCGGGAATCTGCGCTGCGCCCCCACGTTGGTTCGTTGGGCGTCGGCGTGCTCCTCCCGCGTTGGGCCCGTGACCAACTCGCCGTGACCTGACCCGCCGCTTGGATGCGTGTGAAGAAGCTCAACGCCACGCGCCGCCCCCGAGCCGGAGAGGACGACGCCGCCGGCGGCGACACCAGCAGCACCGGCAGCAGCCACTCGCCGCGCCACTGGGCCAGCCCCACCAAGCCCGCGAGCGCCAGCAGCAGCAGCAGCGGCCGCGACCTCTCGCCCGCGCGCCCCGAGACGCTCGACATCGGCGCCGGCAGCCCCACGGACCCGACCGCCGCGCCGCCCGTGCAGCCGCACGACGTGACCGAGCTCGACCTTTCGCGCCAGTACTACCAGCTCCCCACGGCCATGGCCAACGCGCCGACCGCCAGCGGCCGCGCCGCGACCACGACCACCCACGGCACGACGTCGTCGTGGCGGGAAAACGTGGACCGCGTGCACCGCGAGGGTGTCCACCAGAAGATCGTCGAGTACCTGTCGACGCTCAAGCCCAACGCGCCGCCCAAGGTGCTCGAGAAGCTCCCCGGACTGGCGTACCGCATGGAGGAGGCGCTGTTCAAGATGGCCACGAGCGAGGCGGAGTACAGCGACCAGGCGACGCTGCCGCAACGGCTGACGCTGATCCAGCAGGCCAACGCCAAGCGCCTGCTGCAGCAGCAGTGCCCCGCCGTGTCCCCCAAGGCCAAGGAGGCGGCCGCGCGGTCCACGCGCAAGCCGCTGAACGAGGAGCAGGCCCGCGTCGTGTTCTCGTGCCTCCAGAGCTGGCGCCAGAAGCTCGTCAACATGTACGGCGCCGCGCCCTGGGACATTCTGCCCAACAAGATCCTCGCTAAGGTCTCGGTGTTCATCCCGGCGACCACGCAAGAGCTCCAGGTCTGCGGCGTGGCCAACGAGCAGCTCGAGCGCTTCGGCAACTCGCTGCTCCAGGAGATCGAGAAGGTCATGAACGCCCTCAACGCCAATGCCTCGGCGGCCGCGGCAGCCCAGCAGCTGCAAGCCGCCATGGCCGCATCGCGGTCCTCGTCGCCGTCCGGCACCAAGCGCCCGTCGTCCGGTGTGGCTAGTGGCCGTGCCACGAACAATACGCAGAACAAGGCGCGCGGCTCGGCGGCCGACCAGGCGGCCAACAAGAAACGCAAGACGGCGGCCGAGACGGTGGCCTCCTCAGGTGTGCGCCTCGCGGCCGCGACGCCTAGCTACATCTCGGCCAACTCGTTCATCGCGCCGTCGCCGACGCTGATCCGCCCGATGGACCCGGCGTTCCTCGCGGCCGCCGCCGCGGCGTCGTCACTGCCGGCGCTGCTTCCATCGGGCGCCAACGCCGCCAATGGCGGTGCGAGCGCGTCGTCGGCCAACGGCAAGAAGACCCTGCCGACGCCGCCGGCATTTTTCCCGCGGATCCCCGCGCCCGGTGCGGCGCTGGACCAGGACAACCGCATGCACCTGCTCGCGCAGGGCGTGGGCCAGCTGAGCCAGCAGCAGGACCAGCAGCAGAAGCAGCAGGACAGCGAGAAGGAGATCCAGGCGCTGCGGTGGCTGCTGCAGGAGTCGCAGCGCGAGAAGGCGCTGCTGGAGGCCGAGGTGCAGCGGTTACGACAGCAAGGCGCCAAGTAAGCCGCCCGCGCGAGTCCACGGCCCTCGACGTCCCCCCCCCACCACCACACACGAGTTACACCTTTATGAACCCACCGCGCACGGTCGACGGATAGTGAGCGCTAATATTTAAGACATACAGGCATCCCCCCCACACAGCACAGCCTCATGCCAATAATGCCGCATCTTTCCAACGCAGCCTTTCATGGCGCGAAAAGATTACCACCTGCATAATACGATAAATTTCTAAAAATGGTTCATTAGTTCATAAGAATAATGCTAATGTACGTGCATGGGAAACCTTCGAAATAACATACGACGGCATTCCCGCATTGACCTGCTTCGCGATGTTTCCGCTGGTGGAAGGCCAGACGCTGCTGGGCGCCGGCGGCCGCTACCGCTTCCTCTCGCGGCTCGCGAGCGGAACGTTCGCCGTCATCCTCAAGTAAGCCACACGCGCACACCCGCTCCCGCTCCCTTTCGCCCGTGGCGCCGCGGGCTAACCGCGTTCTCTGTGGGTTGTCTTTTGCAGGGCGTGGGACGCCGTCGCGGGCCGCGCGGTCGCGATCAAGTGCACGCACGAGGCGGCGCTCAACGCCATCGGCGAGCGCGAGGCCGCGCTGCTGCGCGCGCTGAACGCGCGGGACGCGCGCGGCCACGTCGCGGTCGTGCGGCTGCTCGACTGCTTCACGCAGCAGCGCCACTTTTGCCTCGTGCTCGAGCTGCTGGGCGACGCGGTCGTGCCCTTCGCGGCGCCGCAGAGCGCGCGCGCGCAGCCATGGCGCCTCGCGCGGCCCCCGCCATTCCTGCTCAATGACCGCACGGGCGAGCCGCAGCACAAGCTGCTCGCGCTCGTGTACCACCGGCGCCACGCGCGCCACGCCGCCGAGCAGGAAGTGGAGGAGCGTCCAGACGAGGAAGAGGAGGAGGAAGAAGAAGAAGAAGAGGATGAGACGGTGTACGTGCCGTTGGAACTCGATACGATCCGACAGGTACGGCGGGCTGCTTGTGCAAGTTCTTGGGCATGCAGAACACAGGGGAGTAGTTGACGCTTGTTGATGCTTTTGGTTAGATGGCGGTCCATTTGTGCGCGGCGCTGGCGTTTGTCCACGACCAGGGGCTCATCCACGCCGACCTCAAGCCGGAAAACGTGGTCCACATCGGCGAGATGACGCCCTCGCCCTCCTCCTCGATGGGGCTGCACGCGACTGTCAAGCTCGTGGACTTCGGCAACTGCATTGAGCGCCGCCAGCTCGCGCTGTACGAGGCCGAGGACGCGGCCGACGAGAGCGGCGGCTTTGACATCCAGACGCTCGCGTACCGCGCGCCCGAGGTCGCCATGGGCGTGGCGATCGCGCCGCCCATGGACATGTGGTCGCTCGGGTGCCTGCTTGTGGAGTGCGCGACGGGCAAACCGCTCTTTGGCGAGACCCACACGAGCGCCGACGGCGCGAGCCACCACCACTCGTTGGGCAGCGCGGTCGAGCTCGTCGAGCAGATCGAGTGGCTACTCACGGGTGGCGTGCCGCTGGGCAAAGCCCGGCCACTGCTGTACGCGAATGCGAGGCATTACAAGTACCGCGCAGAGAGGGCCGCTCGAGAACGCCAGTTGCAGTCGAGCCATAGATCGCCGCTGGAAGGTACATACGCTCGATTCTTGCCGCTTCGGCATCGACTCGAAGGGCATCGACCTGACACGACGACTCACTCACAGTGGACCGACTTCCAGGACTTCGTGGAGCGACTGCTGGACTTGGACCCGTCGACGCGGTTGACGGCACGGGGGGCGTTCTTGCACCCGTTTCTCCAAAAGGTCTTTCCATTCCAGCTGGTCTTCGCGCCCGAGCTGTCTGCGCAGAACAGCAACGAACCGCGAGGAGAGATTGATACGACGCCCTCGTCGGACGACGAAAGCAGCGGCCGTCGGAAAGAAAAAGGTGACAAGAAGAAGCGCAGAGCTCAGGGAGACGAGGATATGGAAGCGCGCGGTGTCCATCAAACCAGCAAGAAGAAAAAGAAGCGTCACGTGAGCGGCAGTCTGAAGCACGCCCTGCAACTCATCCCCAAAGAGCCGCTGCCCAACACTGTCAAGAAGGAGCCCATGTGAGCTTGAAAGACGACGGCAAACGACGAAGAAATTCGATTCACAATCTCGCGCGTTGGTCCCACGCCGCGACAAAGTGCGCCAAACTGACGGTCTGCGCGTCCATGTCCTCCCGGAGTGATCGAAACGCGGCTTCTTTGCAGATCGCGGCGAGGTCTGCACCGGAAAACGGTCGAGATCTGAGTGAAGACATACAACCCGTCAGTGTGGCGTCGACAAAGGCAACTACTGGACTTCAAGATCTCCGTACCCCGTCGGACGGTCGCTCAGGGCAACGAGGTCGACATCGCTCGCGAGCGGCATGTTGCGCGTGTAGAACTCCAGAATAGCCTGAACGAAGACAGAGATCAGTCGTCTGGAACAACTCCGAGTCTCGTCACAGCAGGCGGAGGACACTATACCTTGCGGTCATCTTGCTCTGGGTACCCAATTTCAACGCTTTTGTCGATACGCCCGGGACGAATCAACGCGGCATCGAGTGCATCAATGCGATTTGTCGCGGCGACCACTAGCACGTCGGCAACGCGGTTTCGGGACGCGCCGACGCCGTCCATTTCGTTCAAGAAAGTGGACAAAATGCGCGCGTACACGCCACTGCCATCGCCACCGCCCGCGTCCGCGCCACCGAATGACCGTTTGTGGGCGATCGAGTCGAACTCATCGAAGAACAGGAGACATGGCGGCGCAGCACGAGCTCGCGCTACAGACACAAAGCTTTAGTTCCGTGGGCACGTCCAACAAACCACGGCAGCAATGCCTCGTACCGAAGAGCTCACGCACGGCACGTTCGCTGTCACCAAAGTACTTGGAGAGCAGCTCCGACGACTGTGGGGAACATACAAATGATCAGAATAGATGAGGGGCGCCGAGTTTCTCCCCACAAGACACGAGAGCGCACTACCTTGACGGAGACAAAATTGACTTTGGCTTTGGCCGCGAGTGCCTTGACCAGTAGCGACTTGCCGCAACCAGACGGGCCATGGACAAGAAGCCCCGACGCGTTCGCGACTCCGAGGTGCTACAAGCCAAATGTGATGTTAGTACGGTTGGATGGGTCAGTGAGGGTGTCGGGCGATCCAATTTGCGAGCAAGCCGTACTTTCATCGCCTGCGACGGGTGGAATTTCCAATCAATGAAGTCGCAGAGCTGCTTCTGCAGCGATTCGTATCCTGCGAACGGCCCGCCAGACGCGCTCTCAAGCTCGGACGAAGGCGAAGCGACGTTGAGCTGCTGCAACTGTGACGGCTTGATCTGTCGTTGCGCGAGCACGAGATGATCCCACGTGATGCTGGTGTTCGAGTTCGAAGCCCTCGCCGAGAACGCGTGGAGGTAGGCGCCTCGGCAGATCCGCACGAGATCTTTAGCGACATACCCACCCGTGAGCGCCGCCAGCCGCGTCGCGAACGCGTGTGCTGCCGTCCGAGTTGTAGATAATGGATCCACTCCGGCGTCCAATGGGAGCTCGCTCAAGTGCCGATCGAGAATCTCTCGTCGCATCGCCTCGGTGGGTACAATCAGCTCGATCAGCTTGTCGAAGCGGCCTGATCGCTTGGCGACAACAGGAATCGCCGCGCCATCGGCACCGAAGCTTCCGCTGCCGTCCGCACCACCCGTCGTCGTGGTACCGACGATGCACAGTCGCTGTGTGCTGCCTCTTGCATGCTGGTCAGCCGTAGAATCGAGGAAGCGCAGCAGCGCGCTGCCCAGCGGCATCAACAGGAGCCCGCTCTGGTCGTCTTCTCCGGCATCGCTTGCGTCCTGGCCGTTCGTCGGCTGGAACAGTGCGTGGATGTCGTCGATCAAGACGACGCCAGCAGCCCTGGAGTCCGAGTCGTCTCGTCGTTGGCGCCCAAACGTTGGCACATACTGCTGGAATTGCGAGACAAGAAACTCGTAGGCCGACGCGACTTTCGAGCTCTCAAACTCCATTAAAAGCGACATCGCGTCGACGCGCCACGTGGCGACGCCTCTTCGCTGCAGCTCGCTGTCGAGTACCCGAAGGGCCAGCGACTTGCCGACGCCCGGAGCGCCGTGGATGATGACACCGCGGCTAGCGAGCGACTGGATCGCGTCCTGGTCGCCAGCATGGGCCGAGTCGCCACCACGAGGGAAGTTGAGCAGCAAGTGGAAGAGCGTATCTTGAACGAACGACGAGTAGCCACAGAAGCCAAGTCGCGACAATCGATCGGACAAGCCGTCATTGCCACTGCTTTCTCTCTCCTCGAGCTGGAGCCCATGCATTCCGGACACTATGCCATCCACCTCCTGCTCCGACGATTTCGAGCCTGAAGACCCGCCGAGCACTTCAATTTCGAACGCCGCCCGTGAATCATCAGCATCATCGGCTTCCAGCGGCTCATACTTGGCTTCAACGATGCGGAACACGAAGGTCTCGCCCATGAGCTGGATGGGCACCACGTCGCCCACCGCAATCGCCGAGCCGTCTGTTTCGTACACGGCGCGGAGCTGCCGAGCGACCGCGTTCTCTACGTTGACGAGTCCAATGCGCACGCTCTCCGGTAGCAGCGCGTATGACGCCGCCGCTGCGCTGTCCAGGGAAGTGGTCGAGTTTGCCGCTCCCGAGAACGAAGTTGAGGAAGAGGTGGCGGTGCGCAGCGGCGAGCGCGTCACGACCGCGAGCGCGACTTTGCGGAGCTGGCGGCGCTCGGGCGACGGCGCCGACTGGCGCTGCAGCGTCGCTGCGTCGCCCTCCAGCAGCCCGAGCGCGTCCAGCGCCCACGGGTGCAGCTGCGCGACGCCCGCACGCAGGCCGCCGAGGTGCGGCGCGCGGCGGTCGACGACGAGCTGGAGGAGACTCGCCGCAGTGGACGCCGCGTTGGTGGCGGCCGTGAGCCGACCGAGCGCGTGCGATCGCGCGCCAAGCCGCGCGGCGTCCTCGGCAGTTAGGAGCACCTGGTGCGGGCGCAGCAGCGAGGCGCCGACGTCGCCGGTGGCCACGCGCACGGCGAGCGTCGTCATCGTCGCCATCGTCGCCGTCTTGGTGGTGGCGCAGCTTTGGAGCTCTTCGAGTGCGACAGGTGGGTGGTGATTGGCTGAATATATCATTTCATTTTTCTACCAGATAAGAACCGATCGTGCGGTTAGAATGTTTCCCGAATTTCAGGAATCGATGGGGGAGAAACAGGAAACCGGGCGACCGAAAGACATCTCAGAAAAGATTCGGCGCCCAAAGTGGATCCTACGCCACCTTCATCACGCCACGTGAGATCTCTTGTCACGTGGCATCCCGTTCTGCGTGGAGAGTAAAGCGGTTCTTGTTTCGGACCAGAAACTGGAGTATGCACGATCGGAGCACACATGGGGAGACATGTATTAGTGGGAGGTGGGTATCCGCTCACAACGCGGGACTCGCTCTAAGACGCTCACTTGAGCTCCGCGTACATGGCGTCGATCTTGTCCTGGAAGTACGCCTTGAGCTGCGGGCGCTTGAGCTTGAACGTCGGCGTGATGAGACCGGCGTCCACGCTGAACGGGTCCGGGTGCAGGTGCACTTTCTTCACAAACTCAAAACCGCGCAGCTGCGCTTCCTTACCAACGCGCGTCATATCGTCCATGATGTCCTTGTAGAAGTCAGGGTTATGGATAAGCTTCGCAACCGTCGCCTCCGACTTGGGCAGGCTCTTCGCGGCGCCCCACGCCTCGGCGATCTCCGGGTCAGGGACGACCACGCCCACAAGCACGCTCTGGAACGAGTCGCCGTACACGAAGATCTGCGCCACGTACTTGCTCTTGCCCAGCACGTTCTCGATCTTCTCGGCCGCGACGTACTCGCCCTGCGACAGCTTGAAGATGTTCTTCTTGCGGTCGATGATCGAGAGCGTGCCGTCGGCGTTCCAGCAGCCGATATCACCGGTGTGGAACCAGCCATCCTTGTCCACAGCTTCAGCGGTCTTCTCCGGCTCCTTGTAGTAGCCGCTGAAAACGACATCGCCACGACAGAGGATCTCACCGCGCGGACGCGGCTTGTCGTTCGAGGTGTAACCCATCTCCGGCACGTCCTCGAGGCGAACCTCCAGGTTACCAATCGGCGAGCCGACGTGCTTGCCGAGAGGCATGTCCACGGACGCCAGCGCCAAGCCGGCCGACGTCTCGCTAAGTCCGTAACCTTCGACGACGTCGCAGCTGAACACGATCTTGAGGAACTCCTTGACCTCGCCGCTAAGCGGCGCCGAGCCCGAGAGCATCTGGGTCACATTACCACCGAGCACCATGCGGATCTTGGAGAACACGAGCGCGTCCCAGAGCGCGTGGGTCTTGTAGCCCTGCGCGACGCCGGCCTTCTTGGCCGCGTACGCCTGGTCGAAGAGCATCTTCTTGAGTCCGCCGGCGGCGTTCACGCCCTGGATGATCTTGTCGTACACGCGGTTGAAGAGGCGCGGCACCGAGATGAAGATCGTGGGCTTGAGCTCCGCGATGTCGTCCAGGAGCTGCACAACGTCGCCACGGTAGAAGCCGGCGCTCGCGCCGACGCGAACGACCGTCGTGATCACGGCGCGCTCGAACACGTGCGGTAGCGGCAGGTACGACGCATGGATCGTGTCCTTGGAGATCGGGACGCGGTCGACGACGAGCGCCGCGAACACGGTCATGTTCTTGTGCGAGAGGATCACACCCTTGGGGTTGCCCGTCGTGCCGGACGTGTAGCAGATCGTCGCGATATCGCTCGGGACCGGCGGGTCCGCCGCGATCGGGTTGCTCTTGCCCAGCGCCTCGATGTCCGCCAAGCTTGTGAGCTCGAGCCCCTTGCGCGCCGCGGCCGCGCGCTGCTCGGGCGTCACGGCCTCGTACTGGACCACATACTTGAGCGACGGGCACGCGTCCTTGCACTCCAGCAGCACCTGGAACTGCTCGGCCGCAAACACGAGCGTCGTCAGTTCCGTGTGGTTGACGATGTACGGCACGGCGTCCGGGCCCAGCGTGTCGTAGAGCGGCACGAGCGGGTACGCCTGCCGGTCGCACGCGTGCGACGTGAGGCACCACTCGAGACGGTTCTTACTGAACAGGCCGACGAAGCTGCCGCGCGAGAGACCAGCGAACTTGGTCAGACCCGCCGCGATGGCCTCGTACTTGGCGAACACCTCGTTGTACGTGAGCCACTCGTACGCGCCGGGCTGGCCGTTCGCGGCGACCTGGCGCGTGCCGTAGAGGCGGCGCGTGCCGTTTTCAATCGCGAGTCCCTGGAGGAAGTTGTGGTACAGCGTCTGCTGCTTCGGGTCCGTGTACACGGGTTTGGTGACGTAGATGGGTCCGCGGTTGGCCTCGCGCGTGTTGGGCAGCTCCTGCGTGTAACGGATACCCTTGTAGGTCGCGAAGTCGATCTCGCTCATGTCGAGCTCCGTGCTACCGACGCCGCCCATGGTTGCTGGGTACGGAGGGGTACGTTAGGGGAGAAGGAAGATGGAGATGGAAGGGATCGGCAGCGCGTGCGCGTCGGACAGCGGCGGCGCTTCAAGCGGAAGGAACGCGAGTGCGTGGGGAGAAGGGAGGAAAGACAGAAGACCGACGGTGAGCTGTTCACGTCGGGTCGATGGGCGCGGCGGTTGAACGCGCTTCTTCAACCTCGCAAGTGTTCCATAAAAACGGATCACCTACAAAAAGTGTGGCGCTCCCCACACGGAGCGGAGAGCTCCGAAGGGTATTCAAACTGGATTGGCTGAAAAGCTACCTACACGCAACCTAGAGACAAGCAGCACTCTCTAGGTTCGACTGGATTGGCTATAGTTAAACCTAATCGGACTAGGTTTGGTACTCACTAGACCATCACTCTCGTTTTGTTGACGAAAAGGTTTTATTCGGCTCGGGATCATGGCTGCTTGCGCTGGCATCATCGACACCAGGAGCGCAAGGCGCGATCATTCCGGACGCTTCGTCATGGAGCCCGAAGGTTTCGCGCTCTTCTCTTAGACGTAGCAATTGCCTACTGTACGGAGACGGACAGAGCCACAATGCGCACCAAACGGCGCTAGCGAGTGTCGGGTGCACGCTTTAATCACACGCCGGTGGGTCGGAGGATCTCAGGATGGGAACTGCTTATCCTTCAGCTCGCCCCCTTCGAGAACCGTTATGCGTACGTACAGTACCAACAATGACACTCGCCGTTTGTAGACCTAGCTAGCGGTAATCGTCCAACAACACCAGCGTTTCGGGTCCTGGAAGACTCGGAAGTGTCGACGCTTTCAAAACGTTCCAGGACCCAACCCAATCGAACCCGCGTTGGATCAGCCGCCTCGGCGGGTGTGATGAGGAGAGAGAGGATGGGGAGACTCTCATCACACACACAGAGAAAACTCACAGAGCAAAGAGCCCGCCACGCCCACCATCCTGTCGACGCTTGGCCCCCCAACCGGAAACTGAAGCTTTTAGCTTGCGTCAACAAGAATCGAGTGTCACTCGCAAACAGCCTTCTGGTGCGCAAACTTGAAGCCAAGGGAGAGCTACGTCACTCGCACGGGGTAGCTGCTGGTCCCGGTTTTTCCGCCTGGGGGGAGTTCCGGCTGGGGGATGCCGGTGCTTTTCTTTCCAGGACACCGGATTCTCTTCCCCTCGGCTCTCGCTGGAAATGGAACCGTCGGCGGCCGCTGTGCTCCCTCCACGACCATGTCCATCGTAAGGCACCGTACAGTATGCCGTAGATCTCCTTTAATCCCGACGAGACCAAGCTCTGTTTGGCGGTTCTGTTCTGGACGCAACGTGGGCCTCTTGCTGATGCGCCCCTCATGAACCTATATTCCAATTTCAGCTTCTATTCCATATACTATTTCATCCAATGAAATGCACTGACTAACGAATCCAGCTTGTGGATCTGCTCTTGCTGCAACTTGATCGCAACATAACAAAGTCAAATCAGATGAGTTGAAGAACGGCACCCCCCCCTGTTTTCCAGCTTGACCAGGGTGCGTTTGACATCCGGCGGCCGGAGGGAACCGGTGTTTCCCGCAGTCTCCGCTCGCGGAGTGTCATTCGCGCTTCCGCCTTCCCGGCCGCAGATCGAAACACCGTCCTCCGCCCTCCCCCTCCGCTCCCCTCCTCCCCTCCATCATCCACCATGGGCGGCGCCAACAGCTCGGAGCTCCCGATGAGCGAGCTCGACTTTGAGACCTACAAGGGCGTCCGCTACACGCAGGAGGTGCCCAACACGCGCGAGGCCAACCGCGGGCCCATCTACGTCTCCAAGCCCGTGACCGTGGACCCCAAGCAGCAGACGCTCTACCACAACTTCCAGAGCGGCCTCGCCATGGAGAACGGCACGCGCCCGTGCTACGGCACGCGCCGCGTGACCAAGGGCGTCGCCGGCCCCTACGAGTGGCTCACGTACAACGAAGTGTTCGCCAAGTTCCAGGCCGTCGCGGCCGGCCTCACCAAGTTCGCCGGCCTCTCGCGCGGCAGCTTCGTCGGCATCTTCAGCAAGAACCGCGTCGAGTGGTGCCTCACGTCGCACGCGTGCGACCGCCAGACGTACCCGCTCGTGCCGCTCTACGACACGCTGGGCCCGGACGCGATCCCGTTCATCGTCAACCACACGGAGCTCACGACGCTCGTGTTCGCCGCCGAGCAGTACAACGTCGTGCTCGAGTGCCTCGACGCCTGCCCGACGCTCAAGTACCTCGTGCAGTACGAGGACGTGACGCCCGAGCAGCGCGCCACGGCGTCCAAGCGCGGGATCGAGCTCAAGAGCCTCGGCGAGATCGAGGCGCTCGGCAAGAGCAACCCGATCATGGCCGACCCGCCGTCGCCCGAAGATATCGCGACGATCTGCTACACGTCCGGCACGACGGGCAACCCCAAGGGCGTGATCCTCACGCACAAGAACATGGCGACGCTCGGCGCGCTCACGGAGGAGCGCCTCGGCCTCGACGACTCGCTTGTCCACATCTCGTACCTGCCGCTGCCGCATGTGTACGAGCGCGCCAACATGAACTCGACCGTGCGCCAGGGCGCGCGCGCCGGCTTCTACCAGGGCGACATCCTTAAGCTGCTCGACGACGTGGCCGAGCTCAAGCCCACGGTGTTCATCTCGGTGCCGCGCCTCTTTAACCGCGTGTACGACAAGATCATCCAGGGCGTGAACGCCGCCGGCGGGCTCAAGAAGGTGCTCTTCGACCAGGCGTACGCGGCCAAGAAGGCCGGGCTCGCGCAGGGCTACAAGACCCACGCGCTCTGGGACGCGCTCGTGTTCTCCAAGATCCGCATGGTGCTCGGCGGTAATGTCCAGATCATGCTCTCGGGCTCGGCGCCGCTTAGCGGCGAGGTCAAGGAGTTCTTGAAGATCGTGTTCGGCTGTGATGTCGTGGAGGGCTACGGTCTCAGTGAGACCTCGGCCGGTCTCACGCTCTCGGCGCGCGACCACCCGCTGGGTCAGCACGTCGGCCCGCCGATTGGCAACATCCAGGTTCGCCTCGAGGACGTGCCGGAGATGGGCTACACCTCGAACGACAAGCCGCGTCCGCGTGGCGAGATCTGTGTGCGCGGCGACATCGTCTTCACGGGCTACTACAAGGAGCCGGAGAAGACCGCCGAGGCCAAGGACGCCGATGGCTGGTTCCACACCGGTGACATCGGCTGCTGGAACGCCGACGGCACGCTCTCGATCATTGACCGCAAGAAGAACATCTTCAAGCTGTCGCAGGGCGAGTACGTCGCGGCCGAGAAGATCGAGAACGTGCTGGGCAAGAGCAAGTATGTGGCGCAGATCTTCGTGTACGGCGACTCGTTCCAGAGCGTGCTCGTGGGCGTGGTCGTGCCTGACCCGGAGATCGCCGAGGCGTGGGGCGCCGAGAAGGGCCTGCCCAAGGAGGAGTGCACCGTGGCCAAGCTCATCCACAACGCCGACTTCTACAAGGCGATCATGGACGACATCACGCGCGAGGGCAAGGAGGCGCAGCTGCGCGGCTTCGAGTTCGTCAAGAAGTTCCACTTGCACCCGGACCCGTTCAGCGTGGACGCCGGCTTCATCACGCCGACGTTCAAGCTCAAGCGCCCGCAGCTCAAGGCGCACTTCCAGCCCCAGATCGACGCCATGTACGCGTCGCTCCACTAAAACGCGAGCACGGCAGCTCGAGCATGCGACGTGTGGATGTGGTTTCTTCGTTCCTAGTCCCCCCATGTCGATCGAAACGAACAACTTGCGCAGAAAATGTGACTATTTTACTTGAATGTTGGCCGTCCTCTCTGTTGGTTGGTCTCTCTAGTGTCTGTGTCACGCCAGCGATGACGACGACGACGACCGCGACGACGTGAACAGCGAGCGCTCGAGCCGCGCGATCCGCTCGTCCAGCGCGTATGTGCGCTGCCGCTCCATCCACTCGGGCGAGCTACAGAGGCGAAAACTGCTTCGTTAGCCAAGAGCACTTCACACACGACGCCGTGGTGCAAGGAATCATACCCGGAGAGCTGATCGCTGAGGCAGTCCTGGTACGGGAGGCTCAGGGGCAGCGACGGCCCAAAGAGCAAGTGCTCGGTCGTGTGGCTCAGCAAGTTGCACAGCGACGGGCCCGAGTCCTGCTCGATGTCGCGGCTCGCGACGCCGAGCAGCTTGATGCTATTATGGCGGAGAACGGAATGGTGAGAGCGATCACAATAAAGCAAAATGGGTAGGGCGCCCGTCGTATCGTACCCATGGACAGCAACGGACTGCTGCGTGAGCCTGCGGAACTCGAACTTGACAAAGCAGCACGGCAGGAAGCCGAGCTTGAGGCGCACCTCGCGCGTGTGCGGTAGGTGGTGCCGGTGGTGCACTACGAAGAATAACGCCAACAGTGGGCGGAGGCCTGTAGCTTTCATGTCCCGAGTATCCAGGACGCACCGTTGATGTACGAGCGCGGTCGGTCCTCTACGGCGATGCTCACGTCCACGGTGCAGGCATTCTGTGCAAATGTGTCCGGCCATACACACAGAGAGGCGTCAGCATCTTCTTCAAATGCGGCTGAACCCCGCTTTTCTTCACCTTGTTGAGAATGCAGATCTCGGACAACAGCGTCTTGGTCTCTCTGCACACGTTCTCACCAACATAGATCAGTGCATGTCTCATACCACCCCATGGAGATCCCGACAGGGAACGCACAGCGCCAGCACGACGGTCTCCTTGTCGCGCGCGAAGCTCTCCCAGCAGCTGCGGCGCGAGTACTCGGTCAGCGCGCTCGCGCCGCGCACACAGGCGGCCGCCGACACGCGCGCCACGCGGAACGCAGCGGCCTCGACGCCGAGACTCGCGCTCGCCTTGTCGTCCGCGTGGTCGCGCCGCGTGCGCCTGCGCGGGGGCGCTGTCGCCGCGGCCGCCGCGCGCCCCGACGGTGCCGGTGCCGTCGTCATTCGCGATTCTTGGCTAACAAAAAAAAAAAGGCGGCAAACAGAGCCGTTTCAAATCCTATTTTCAACCAATCATCGATCCGTACCAGCATCTGAGGATCCAATCAAAAAGCATTCATTGATCTGAGTCTGCGCTTCCGTCAATTGTACCCCATGAGGGTCCGTGGGGTCTCCATAACGTCCCGACGCAACTTCGCGAAGGGATCCAAATCCTCTGAAAAAGCGCCGATGGAGTTTGCGGGCTTCGCGGGCGGCGCCGCGGCGCCGGAGCTGGACCGCGCGCTCTTCGGCATGCAGGAGCCCGAGGGCCAGCGCTACGCGGCGTTCTTCGGCACGCTGGAGCAGGCCGCGCCGCGCCGCGTGGCGCGCGCGACGGCGCTCGCGTTCTTCAACAAGTCGGCGCTCGGTGAGCCCGTGCGTACTCGGCGGCGTCGGCTCGTTGTGTCGGCTGTGTGACATCTAACTGGCGTCGTACTCTCACAGGAGGTGGAGGCGCTGTACGCGGCCATCAAGTCGGTGGGCGTGGAGCGTGACGCGGGCCTGATGGACGAAACCGAGTTCGTCATGGGCATGCACCTGATCGTGTGCCTCACCAAGCGCGGGCTCGCGCGCGTGCCCTCGCCCTTCCCGACGTACCTGTTCCCGTCGCTCGCGCTGCCCACACCGACGGCTAGCGGTCATGCGCACGCCGATCTCATCAGCAGCATGCCGTCGCCGGAGAAGCCCAGCGACGGCTTTGGCGGTGCTCCCAGCGGTGGGTTTGGTGATGCGGGCGGCGTCTCCAGCAGCATGGGGAGAAGCAGCTTCAGTGCTGCCGGTGCCATTGCCACAGGCGCCGTGCCGACAGAGATCGCCAAGCTCGAGGGATCGACGAGTCTCGTGGAGCTCGCGCAGAAAGAGGTGCGTGCCGTGTTTGATTTGTGATTCCTCTGTCGCTCCATCGCCACTATGTTAATGTTGGTTTGATCCCCGAAGATCCAAAACAGCCAGCTCGTGAAGTCGCGGCTCGCGCAGCTCGACCAGTCGGAAGCGCAGACGCTGCAGCACCTGCAGGCGACGCTCGCGGCGCTCGGGGCGGCCGTCGCACAGCTGGGATTCCCGGTGCCGCCGGCCACGCACGCGTCGCTGGGCGCGGTCGACGATCTCGGGAACCTCTTGCGCGCCAACGTGCAGTCGCTCAAACAGGAGATCCAGAGCCTCGAGATCTCGGCGCGCATGCGCAGCGTCGCCGACGAGGCCTCGAGCCGCACGAACAGCCGCGACGGGGCCGCCGCGCCATCGGCGTCGGCGACGCCCTCCGAGGCCAGCGCCGCGATCGCCCAGGTCACGGCGCTGGCCGCGCAGCTCGCGACGTTGCAGCACGAGGCGGCGCAGCTGCAGAGCCGGAAAGACACGCTCGCGCGCCAAGTGCTGGACAAGAAGACGGCAGCAGCCGCCGCCGCCGCGGCCCCGTCGTCACTTCCACCCGCGAAGACGCTTTCCGGATCGGGCGGCTTCCCATCACCATCGCCATCGCCTTCACTGTCGTTGGCTCCGCCGATGTCGACGTCGTCGACTGCGTCGTCGATGGGCCTGGCGCCGCCGCCCTCCGGCTGGGGCGACTTCTCGGCCTCGCCCGCCGCGGTCGCGCCGCTGGACGCTGTACGCGCGACCGAGCCGCCAGCTCCTGCCGCGGACGCGTTCGCGTTCGCTTCAACTGACGCACCGGCCACCACCGCGGACGGCTTTGGGTTCGCGGCGTTTGACGCGCCAGCGTCGGCCACAGCCACCTCGCAGTCACAGGCAGACGCGGACTTTGGCGGGTGGGGAGCGTTCCAGTAGCTCCGTGCCATCGTCCACGTCGACCGCGTGAATACATAACGAGCCGCCTCCCCGGTTTTCCAGCCCCTGTGTGCATCTTGTTCACTCTCTGCCTCTGTCGCCACTCACCGCAGGCTGTGCGTCGCGCCGGCGTCGTGCGCACCCCCCAGCACGGCCGCGAGCGCAGGCATCGTGAGCCGCGAGCGCTCCGTGTCGAGTCGGCACTGCTCGAGCTGCTCGCGCGCGCTCGGGAGATAGCTCTCGTCCAGCAGGTCCCGCGTGGCTGAGTCACGCCGCGCCGTCGCCGCACTCTTGGAGCCGATCAGCGTCATCTTCTTGTGGTGGTGCGGCGAGCCCGCCGCGAGCGGGGGCAGCTGCACGCCGTGGCGCAGCGTCGACTTCTTGGCGGCGACCGCCACGCTCGCGCGCTTGGGCGACGCCGGCAGCGCGCACCGCCGTATGTCGCTCGCCAGGTGGCCGCGCTGCCCGCAGCGAGGACACCGAAAGTTGGACATGCGCATGAGCTGCCAGGTGCTACCATAGTCAACAGCGCAGGACGCGTTAGTTTTGTGTGGCCGCCGTGTGACGACGGTCTCCGGTATCGACGTACATGTTGATGTGGGCGCTCGGGTAGGCAGCACCGCACGCCAGGCGCTGCTGGCGCCAGTCCTCGCGCTCCTCCGTGAGCTTTTGGAGCTTGAGTAGCGTGGCGTGGCACGCTGCATGGGTCGTGGCGTTGGCGTTCAGGATCATGGTCTCGAACGTGCGCCGGTCGAGCGCAAGCGCGTGGACGTCCGTGAGCGTCTTGATCTCAAACAGCGCCGAGAGCTTGGCCTTGACGAAGGGCAGCTCGCCCACGACGTCGCCGGCGCCCACGAGCAGCAGGTCGATGTTGACTTTCTTCTCAGGCTCGCTGTTGTTGCTGTGGAGTCGCTGGCCTGCACCGGACGAGGCCGCGGGCGCCGAGGCGCCATTGCTACTCGAGGAGCTGGCCGCCACGACGGCGCTGCCGCTGACGAGGCTCGTGAGCCCCGTCGTGGCCTTCCCCACGGTCCAGTTGACGCGCTCCACGACCTCGCCCGACGAGATGATGTACATCCACTTGGCGTCCGAGCCGGCGCGATAGAGATAGTCCTACGCACAAGAATCGGAGTATCAGGATTTGTGCGGACAGCCATTCAGCAAGAAGCACACACACGCGAACGCACGTTGCTCGTGAAGTGTACCGAGCGCATGGCGCTCACGATCTTCATCTTGTCTATGGTGGTCACGTTGAACCCACAACAACCGTTAGACATCACTGGCAAGTCTTTGTGACCCCGGGTTCCCCGTCCTTACCTTGCTTTTCCCAGCCCTGGAAGAGGTACATCTGGTCCAGGATCTCGGCCTGGTTGTAGTGGGACGCTTCCATCGATGCGCCGCGAACGAGCCGAATGTAGTCGGCGCGCTCGAGGCAGATGAGGTCGCACGCCTCGGTGTACTGGGACGCGAGGATCGAGGCGTTGCGGCGCGCCGACGGGTTCATCAGCACGATCTCGCCGAACATGGCGCCAGGCCCCAGGTTGGCGACCATGTCGCCAAACTCCTTGGCAAGAGTGGCACCGGCGTGTGTGGGCGTTGCGCTCTCGTTCGACGCGAGCGTCTCTTTCTTTTTGATGTACACGTCGACGAGGCCATCAATCACGATGTAACAGCGGTCGCCCGTGTCGCCCTGGCGGATGATCATCTGGTTGGACAGCGTGCGAAAGAGTCGCATCTGTCGACAGATCTCACGGCGGATGTACTCGGGCGCCGAGCCGAAGATGTTATTGCTGTACTGCTTGCAGTTTTGTAACATCCAGTCGTAGAGCAGGTCCAGACTGCCTTCGTTGCGCGCACTGGGCTCTTCGCTGAGCGTGGCCTTGACCGCGTCCACCAGCGCCTTGTGCTCGGGCGTCTTCTGAAGCAGCTTGACGAGGTGGGGCGGCGTCTCCTTCTTGGTCGCCGTCACGCTGCGCCGCGTGGATGCACGCTTGAAGAACTTCATTGACTGGCGACGCCCCATCGCTGTGGGCGTGGGAACGGTCGCGTCGGCGTCGGAATCGTTGGTATTGACCAGTAGCGTGCGGCTACTCGGCTGCTTGATCGAGAGACGCCGCATCGAAGGAGCGCGCCGTGGCGATGGTGGCGCCGGTGCCGAGGAGGTTGGTGCTGAGGAGGTGGAGGGCGCGTCACCACCTTCGGCAACCGCGGCGAGCGGGTTATGGACCGACTTGCGCGCAGTCGCACCACCCGAGGCCACGTCCACGTCTTGCGTCTGGATCGTCAGCTTCTTGAACGAGGTGCCTCTCCGCATCGATCCAGCGCGAAGCAATGGTGCGGGCGCGGCCGCGCCGCTGGGCGGCACGATGGGCGTGAACATGAGTCGGCGCACCTGCTGACGGCACAGAGCGAGAGACCTCGCTCCTCCGTGTACGAACAACAGAGACGTCCAGCACCGAACACCGTCGGCCTCTGGTCGCGAGGCGGTGGGAAGACCGCCGTTGGATCGCAGTGCACACTTGTTGGCTATGCGCTGCTGTCCCCGGTGGGTTATTTTGTGCGCTCCAGTGGCCTGGCGCTCTATTTCAGGGCGCGTGAGTGAGCAGAGTCTCGTCAAACCTCGTCAAAGCGAAAATGGGTACAAAACCAAACATGTAGCCATATTGTCACGAGAGTGATGGTCGTGTGTACTGTACTGGATCTACAAGGTACGAGTACGAATTGCAAAGCGCTGTTGGTTCTGGAAAGTCCGCCACAGCACCAACACCAGGGATCATGGGAAAGAAGGGCAAGCGCTCGGGCTTCGGCGGCGCCGGCGGCGGTGGCAACGCGCGCAACGGTGGCAGCGGCAGCGCACGCCCCCCGCCAGGTCTCGTGGTCGTGAACCCGATGCTGCTCCAGTCCATGGCCGGCAAGAGCGCCGCCAGCGCGTCGCAGCCCAAGGGCGCCCAGGGCAAGGGAGCCAAGGCCAAGCAGCCACCGCCCTCGTCCAAGAAGCAGAAGACCAAGCAGCCGCCCTCGAAAAAGCGCAAGCTCAACACACTGGATATCATGGCCGATCTAAAGGCACTGGATGAGGAAGACAACGAGGAGGAGGACAGGGACGTCGCGATGACTGGGAATACCCACGAGGCGGCCGGAAAGAAGGCCAAGCGGCCGCGCGGCACGGACGAGGACGCCGACGCCGTGGTGGTGCCGCTGTTCCACCTGCCGCTCGCGCGCGAGGACCAGTGTCTTGCGGGGCTCTACTGGGTGCTGCTCACGCGCGAGGCCAAGCGCAGCGCCGTGGTCGCGCTGCCGAACACACACGCGACGCTCACGCCGCCGCTGCTTGCGCACGTGCTGAAGAGCCTCGGCTTCCAGGCGCTGGCACTGCACAGCAAGATGACGCCCGGGCAGCGCAAGCAGAACGTCGAGCGCCTTGCGGAGCAGGCCCGCGCCGAAAACGACAAGTGCGTGCTGGTCGTGAACGACCACTGGCTGACCTCGGCCGCGTGCGTGCACGCAGACCTCGTAGCACTGGGTACATCGCTCGTGGGCCACAGCGTTGCTGCCGAGACCAAGTTTGCGCGCGCGTTCGTGGTCCACGCGGACGCGACGGTGCCCGCGCGCGCCGAGAGCTACGCAACGCCGCTCATGGGCAACCACGCGGCGCTCCAGCAGCTCCAGGCGCGACTCAAGATCGCCATGCAGGTCGCGACGACGCTCCAGCGGCTCCAGAGCAGCGGCAAGGGCGGCGAAGGCGCCGCCAGGACTGACGACGCCGAGGCCAAGTGGGCCACCAAGTTCGCCAGGGGCGCCGACCTTAGCGACGACGACGACGACGATCCGAGGAGCAAGAAGAAGAGCAAGGGCCCCGTGAGCCCGGACGAGCAGCGCCTGCGCGCGCTCACGGAGAAGCTGCTTGTGCTGCTGGGGCGCCCGCTCGCCGTGGACGGCTCTGCTGCCGCGTCGTCGGGAGTGTCTGGTGCAGCTGGTGCCAGCGTATCGACTGACGACGCGCAGCACCGCGCCGAGAAGCTCAAGGCGCTGGGCGTCGTAGTGCTGAGCGCGGCCGTCGGCGCCTCGGCGGGCGACGGCGAGCGACTGTCGGCGCAGACCCAGTGGCTCGACCGTGCGCCCGGCGCGCGCTTCGGGGGCGAGTGGGCCGGCGCCGTGCGCCACGGTGCGTCCAAGGATACGGCCTCGCTGGCCGTGCGGCGCCACGTTTGCGCGTGTCTCGCCGGCAGCAGCAACAAGACCAAGAAGCAGCCGAAGCAGAAACAAGAGAAGCACTTGAGCGCGTGGCGCCCGAACCAGCAACCCGCGGACGCGGACGCCTGGGGCGGCGCGTACGGCAAGGCGTGTGGCCACAACGAAGTGGCCATGCAGCACCTGCGGCCGTTCTTCCCGCAGGAGGTGCTCAACTCGCGCGTGTGCAGCAAGCGGCAGCCGGCGCCCGGGAACCAGGGCTTTGACGGCTGCCTCGAGTTTCTGCGGCTCGCGTGCCTGGACGCACGGCGCGGTATGACCGTGTGGGACGCCGAGCAGTTTGTGTATTTCTCGCCGCGCGGCCGCGTGACCGCCGTGAGCAAACTGCAGCTGCTCGCGCTGCCGCTCGCTGGGCTCCAGACGCTGATCAACAGCCTGCGCCAGTGGACGCTTGCGTGCGAGGGCCGCGCGAGCCCCGTGCTGCTGCTCGAGGCCATCCGGCTGTGCTGCCGCCTGGGCATAGAGGACGCGACCAGCGCCAAGCTGCCCGACGCCAAGCTCGTGCGCCGCGTGCTGGCATTCGCCGTCGGCGGCTCGCAGCGCGTGTGGAAACAGATCGCCAAGATGCCGGCGCCGCTCGCGACCGAGGTCGTGTACGAGGCGGCCGTGTGACGCGGATGCTGTGAATATAGAGTGTGCTTCTTGTCTCCATTCGAGTTCATCTCTGTGTGTTGCTGGATCTATTAGATTAGGTGGAACGATGTGGTTCCGAGTGCAAAAAGAAAATGTCCGCGCTGAGGTCTGCATGGCCTCGGGAGCTTATCGATTCCGCGGCACCGGCGACTCTGGCCGGTCCTCAACATCGTCATCATTATGACCGTCCTCGTGATCCGACTGGTCTTGTTGCTGCTTCTTCGAGGGCGACCCTGTGGGAGACGCCGTGGAAGTCGTCGTCGACGAGGACGACGACGCGGTCGAGGACGTGGAGCCGAGCCCGCGCCGCAGTCGGCGCGCGTCGAAATCCTTCTTGGGCACGAGCTCGTCCTCCTCCGGGTCAAACACGAGCCAGTCGTCAGGCCGCTCGATTGTGCGGTTCTCGTGCTGCAGCTTGACCTCCACGAGCTTGGCCATGGCCGCCGCGCACGCCGCGACCGATGTGCCGTTGATCGCCACGCCGTCGCTGTCGATGCACTCGGTGTCCTCCGGGTCCGACAGCAGGTCCGGCACGCCGGGCTCGGAGGCGAGAAACGGCAGCCTAGGCAGTGAAACAAAGAGGGACGGTGAAGGCGGCATCAGTACCCATCAAACTCCACCAAGACCGTCAAGGCTGTCAAGGCGAAACGCACCACGCCGGAATGTGCACGAACAGGAGATTGTAGAGCCAGCGGCCCGAGAAAAAGTCGATGAGGAAGAGCCAGAGCCACTCGATGAGCCGGAAGTACGCGGCCGCGAAGCCCGCGAGCAGCGCCGCGGCGACCGCGACCGTGGACACGGGCGCCGGCAGCAGCGGCAGCCGCGTGTGGTGGAGCAGGATCTCGTCCTGGAACGTCGGGAGGAACTCGAACTGCGGGAACATGTCGCACACGTCCTGCGCGCGCTCGTACGCGTCCTTGAGCATGTTGCCCACGAGCGCGACGCCCACGACGGCGTAGCCGTGGAGGAAGTGGAACGACCGCGGCATGGCAAACGAGCCCAAGTCGACGATTATTGGGCTTCGGTGCGCGCCACGTCACAGATGAGCTTCTCGATCGTTGGGAGTTGGCGCGTGGGGCGTTGGGAGAATCGGCGCGTTGGGCGTCGGGAGTTGGCGGGCGTTGGCGTCGGCGCGTTGGGACGTTGGCGATGTTGGTTTTCGCCGAGATTGGCGCTCGGGTTCACCTCCGCAACACGCAGGAAATAACATGAAACAACAACGTAACAGATATATGACAGCGTGTGACGTGTGTTTATAACGCGTTGCGTTAGAAGACATGGGTTATAAACGTGTTGCAATCGTGGAGCACTTCAATTGGTCGAAATAGATCCTTTTTTCTGAAACGGCAGGATTCTGGGACGGGCGGGTAGGGGTTCGAGTGGGTACACGCACACACATGGCCGCCCCCAAAAAGTGTACGCACCAACCTGCCAGCCGTCGCGATTGGGCGTCGCGAGGTCGTACAAAAGTGCGAGGTCGTCCACTTTTCTTACAAACACCAAGTCAAACGGGCCTTTGCTCGGCTGACAAAAAATTGTCCGCACCGTGGATCGTACATTTTTTTATTGTGGCACTTCGCACGAGGACCCAAAAAATCCTCCTTCCTCCTCTTTTCCTCGCTCCGCCTTCCTCAAATCGCGGCGGCGGCAAATGAAGAGGAGGCGGCATTCGTAGATTTGCTCTCGAACCACCACCACCAACCACCAAGACACCATGGCTGACCAGCTCACCGAGGAACAGATTGCGGAGTTCAAGGAGGCGTTCTCGCTCTTCGACAAGGACGGCGATGGAACCATCACCACCAAGGAGCTCGGCACGGTCATGCGCTCGCTCGGCCAGAACCCGACGGAGGCGGAGCTCCAGGACATGATCAACGAGGTCGACGCTGACGGCAACGGCACCATTGACTTCCCGGAGTTCCTCACCATGATGGCCCGCAAGATGAAGGACACGGACTCGGAGGAGGAGATCCTCGAGGCGTTCAAGGTCTTCGACAAGGACGGCAACGGATTCATCTCGGCCGCCGAGCTGCGTCACATCATGACCAACCTCGGCGAGAAGCTCACGGACGAGGAGGTCGACGAGATGATCCGCGAGGCGGACATTGACGGCGATGGCCAGATCAACTACGAGGAGTTCGTCAAGATGATGATGTCCAAGTAAGCGTATCCCTCCACGTGGCGTCCAGCGAGTGCGCGCTCGATCGAGCTGCATTTGCGTCGTCGTTTTTGCACTAGTAAAATGCCATTTCGCCTCCCCTGATTCTTGACGGGGAGACGCATTCCAACCCATATATTATCGAATAAAAACGGCGTGCAACAACATTCCGGATTGTTCTCTTGCCTTCTTCCGTAACGGTGGAGGGACATGCGCGTCAGGCGAACGTGCATGTGAGTGAGGAAGATTTGGTCTGCTGTGAACAGTCGCGACTGTTGGAATTCACTCTGTTCGGCCGCTCTTGCCTCCACATGCGCAGAGAGCACACGCAGCGGAAGCAACACCGAGCGCGGAACCATGGCCGCAAACGCCCCCAATGAGATCGAGGAGGTCATCAAGCAGCTCAAGAGCAAGCCCGGCTTCTCGTCCTACATTCTCATGAACAACGATGGCATCGTGGTCAAGCACGAGAACATCGAGTACAAGGAGGCGGTCATGCACGCGTACCACGTGCTCTCGCTCTTTGGGCGCACCAAAAAACACATCCAAAAGCTGCTCCCCGACCCGAGCGAGAACGAGATCGACTGGATCCGCCTGCGCACCAAGCTCCACGAGATGATCATCGCGCAGCACCTGCGGTTCACGCTTGTGGTGCTGCAGAAGCCTGAGGCAGGCGACGCGCTCGCAGTTGAGGGCGTCGCTGTGCCTGTCGAGGGCAAGGAGAAAGAAGAGGAGAAGAATCCGGCCGTCGCCACCTAGAACTCCATGGTTAGCGAGAAAGTCATGTATGGGCGGATATATCAAAACAGGAACAGAACACATTGTATTATCTCGGTCACGATTCATATGGAGACGAGCAGGCTTACGGCGCCTCGCTGTACATGGCGTCGATCTCGTGCTGGTACAGCTCGATGAGCTGCGGGCGCTTGAGCTTGAACGTCGGCGTGATCAGGTTGTTCTCCACACTCCACATTTCGTCGTGGAGGTGGATCTTGGCCACGCGCTCGAAGCGGAAGAGACCGAACTTCTTGGCGAGCTCCTCAAGGTCCTTGAGGATCGCGTCCTTGAGCGCCTTGGACTTGAAGTGCTCCTTGAGCGGCACATCGGCCTTCAGGCCGTTCTTCTCGGCCCACTCAGCAACAACGTCCTTGTCCGGGATGACAATACCGACAAGGTAGTTCTGCAGCGAGTGGCCGTGGACAAAGATCTGCGCCACGAGCGAGCTCTTGAGGTACACGTTCTCGATCTTCTCCGGCGCCACGTACTCGCCCTGCGACAGCTTGAAGATGTTCTTCTTGCGGTCGATAATCGAGAGCGTGCCGTCGGCGTTCCACTTACCGATGTCGCCCGTGTGCAGCCACCCGTCGGCGTCCACGGCCTCGGCGGTCTTCTCTGGCTCCTTGAAGTAGCCCTTGAAGACGTTCGGGCCACGCACGCAGATCTCACCACGCGGAGCGGGCTTGTCTTCGCTCGTGTAATTCATATCTGGCACGTTGAACAGGCAGACCTCAAGGCCGGGCACAGGTACACCGACGTGGGTGCCGGGCGCGAACGCCTGCGTGCTGAGCGCGATGACCGCACAGGTCTCGGTCATGCCGTAGCCCTCGATCACAGCGCAGCCGAAGACGATCTGCAGGAACTCCTTGCAGTCCTGCGAGATGGGCGCCGAGCCGTTCATCATCAAGCGGACACGGCCACCCATAAGCATCTTGACCTTGTTGAAGACGAGTGAGTCCCAGAACGCGTGCTTGACGTGGCCTGTCGCGAGGTGGCGCTTCTTGGACTTGTAGGCCATGTTGAACATCTTCTTCTTGAGGCCGCCGGCCTTCTCAACGCCCTGGAGGATGCGGTCGTGGATGCGGTTCATGACACGCGGCACCGACGGGAAGATCGTCGGCTGAAGCGCGCCCATGTCGTCCACGAGCTTAGCAACGTCGCCCTGGTAAAAGCCGATGGCACCGCCCGGGCGGATCGTGATGATGTGGACCGCGCGCTCGAGCACGTGCGCGAGCGGCAGGTACGAGAGGTGGACGTCGTCCGTGTACACGGTGTTGAAGGACTGCGTGGCCATGGCGCCGCTCATCATGTTGGCATGCGTGAGAAGCACGCCCTTGGGGTTGCCCGTCGTGCCGGACGTGTAGCATATCGTGGCGATGTCCTCGGGCGTCGGCGGGTCGGCGGCCACCGGGTTCTTCTTGCCCGAGGCGACAAGCTCGTTGAGGCTCTTGAGCTCGATGCCCTTGGCGCTCGCCTCCGTGCGCTGCTCGTCGTCGACGTCCTCGAACTGGACGATGATCTTGACACTCGGCGACTTTCCGACAGCCTCAATCAGCGACTTGTACTGGGCCTTGCCACAGAACACAACGCGCATCTCGGTGTGGTTGAGGATGTACGGGATCGCCGTGGGGCCCAGCGTGTCGTACAGCGGCACGAGCTGGTACGCCATGCGGCTCGAGCCGTGCTCCACCAGCACCCACTCGTACCGGTTCTTGCTGAAGAGACCCACAGGCTCCTGGCGCGACAGACCCAGCTCGTTGGCCATACCCGCCGACACAGCCGCGACCTGGTCGAGGAACTTGGCGTACGTGACCCACTGGTAGTCGCCGACCTCTCCCGTGGTCTTGTCGGTCTTGCGCCAGCCGAAGATGCGGCGCGATCCGTCGTCGTACTTGCTGCGCTCCATGAGGTTGGTGTAGAGCGTCATGTGCGGCTCGTAGAGCTGCTTGTCGTCCGCGAGGTGCACGGCGCCGTGCGCGTCGGTCTTGGAGTTGGGCACCTCGTGCCACTTGGGCTTGCCCACGTCGAAGAGCGAGCCCGAGTCGTCCGTGTTGCCGCCCATGGTGTCGTGTGCTTGGATTGGATTGCGAGTCGTGGAGACCGTGCGTGGCAGATTGGGGAATGGCAAGTCGGTGGGGCCGCGCAGAGGTCCAAACCCACAACGGGAGAGAAGGGAGCGAGGTCACTGGATCCGCGCCGCGGCGGCAGCTGGGGTTGACTCGCACATGTCACGATGCCAGCCCACGCGCACACACGCACACGGGAGAGGAGGGACACGTACGTCGGCGCGGCCGCGAGTGCCGCCGATTGGTTGAGCCGGCGGGAGGGGCGAGACCCACTCTCGGTCTCGCCGAAGTTCGGAGCGAAGGGGGAGGAGCAGGAGCATCCGCCATCTTCAGACACGAAAGTCCGTCCGTCCGTCGTTCCATCGGTCCATCACGGCCGCGACGATCACCAGGGCGGAGATCGACTTGCGCGAAAGCACCAGGACACGGCGATTAGGGATTGCACATATTCTACAGTGAGAGCTCTACTAGATACGAATCAAAGCGAACTTCATACACGCTAAAGTTCGATATGGACACGAGATCGAGTGTTCGGGGGGGGAAGATGAACGTTAAGTACGGTTATGTGGAGTTGAAGTTTTGTTAAGCGCACTTAGCATAAAAGGGTGTATGGCCACCAACCGTGGCAAGGCTGTCTGACTATACTATCCTATAGCAGTAGGATGGACACGCGGGAAAGACCGTTTCTTGATCACCAACTGATTCAAGGTTCATGTGGATGTGACGTGCTGTGGTCGAGGGAAAGGTCAGTGGACCTGTGAAAGAAACGGGCCGCGTCCTGAACGCGGGACCGAAGACACCAAAGCACCAGCATCGCCCGTTCATCGAGTGCGCAGCATCCAGTGCCCACACCCGAGCCGCTATCGGGAGAAACAATGGCTCCCAATGCCGTGGATGACCTAGTCTTGGTCAACCAAAAGACTGTTCGCAGCAGCCCGCATCACTCAGTTCTCGCTTCTTGGAGACGCTGGGCCGCCACAACAGGTCCAGTTGGCGCATCTCTCCTAGTGACCCTGCATCGAATAGTGACAGTGAACCTAGAAAGACCATCACTCTTTCACCTTGAACATTTTTGCTTCAATCTAGAGCTTTCGAGGTGTGCGCTAGAAAGACCAACACTCTGGTTTCCGCTGCGGGACAATATTGCCGCCCTGAAGTATGGCGGACCGCCGACGTCGTATGGGGCCGGCGCATTCGTTCGCTGGTCGCGCGCAGCGTCGGGCGCCAGATGAGACGACGGCACTCGCCGCGCCGGTGTCCTCCACTCCCGCGAGCCAACGCCCAGTCGAACGGACCCGGGCGTGCGGGGGGCGCCGGATCCCGCATGAGAAACGCATCACGGCTCGGGAAGGGACCCGTTGTGGCGGTGAAGAGAGGGGGCAGGCACCCGCAGCGCATGTATCCTTGCTGGGCGAGCGATGTGCGCGTGTGGTGGCTCTCCCACAAGCACGCAGGCAGTGAGTACGTTCGTGTAGACGAGAGGTGCTCACGGGATGGCTTTGTTTAGTTGACTGTTTGTGTGGTAATGGCTATGGTCGGGCGATACAATAATGCAGCGCCAACGAGGGCGTGTTCCAAGGCCGTTGAGGATTGAAGAACGGGTGCGGATCAGCAGCAGGAGTCAACAGCACGACAGGAAAGAGACAAGTGCCACGGCAGTCTCGTGGCGCGGCATGTCGCGAGGCATGAGATCCAACCAAGGCGCCGAGTCGACGTTGTTCAGACCACTCAGCAGTAGAAGAGCCCACCGGCCGCGAGTCCGAGGCCGCATCCACCGCCGTAGAGGCCGACGCCTTCGGCGTTCCATTACCCGAGTGGGTAGGCCCAACCGCCGATGCCACCGCAACGGTATCCAAGACGGTGCGGTCCGAAGCGCCCCCATGCTCGGTACCCGTGACGACCATGGCGACCATAGCTGAAGCCATGGTGCCCCGGGCCAAAGAATTCATGGCTCTCGTCGTGGTCGTCGGCATCGGGGTTGACATTGGCGTCGGTATCTAGCGTCTCGACTGTGCCAGTGAAGATGACCCCGACGGGCGTGTTGGTGGTCTGGGCGGCGGCGAGTGCTTCCTCCATTGATGTCGTCGTGATCGTGGCCGATGCGGCGTTTTAGGTGTCAGCTTGGGCGTGGACGGAAGTGCTCGTAGTGAGTGTGGCGGTGGCAACGGCAGCAATGGCGCAAGCGGTGACAGTGGCGAAGGACTTCATGATGGGCTTGTGGAAGGCGGTGCAACAAGTGAAGCTGGTGCTGGCACGGACGGTGTGTGTGCGTGTGTTGATGGTGCTTCGGAGGCGTCGAGTCGGCAAGTGTTTTACGTCGAAGCCGCTGTATGCTGGTTGCATCGCTCCCTCACGTCTCGGGACACTCGTCATCGACTAAACCAGGGCTCGTGGGGCAGATCTTGACGGCGTTTTCGAGCGTCTGTGAAGTGTCTGTGTGGCAACTGTTGTGATGTGACGTTGAAGTGATGGAAGGCCAAGACGAGAAAGGTCCTATTCTGGACGATGGACCGCCGTCGGACCAAGAACAAAATGCACCCGAGTGAAGGTTGTAAATGGAAATCGATGGAAGTTTACCCTATCAGTACGCCGGTGCATCATACATGAAGTCGATCTCCTTCGAGAAATATTTCAAGAGCTGAGGTCGTTTGAGCTTGAAGGTCGGCGTCATCTTGTCGTTCTCAACACTCCAAACCTCATCATCCAAGTGGATCTTCACGACACGCTCGAAGCGAAAGAGCCGGTGTTTCTTCGCCAGATTCTCCAAATCGTGCATGATGGCCATCTTCAGGTCATGATTCTTTGCATGCTCCTTGGGGGGAGTATCATAAGCATGACCGTTCTTTTCGGCCCATTGCTCGACGGCTTCCTTGTCCGGGATGACAATACCAACAAGGTAGTTCTGCAGCGAGTGGCCGTGGACAAAGATCTGCGCTACGAGCGAGCTCTTCAGGTACACGTTCTCGATCTTCTCCGGCGCCACGTACTCGCCCTGCGACAGCTTGAAGATGTTCTTCTTGCGGTCGATAATCGAGAGCGTGCCGTCGGCGTTCCACTTACCGATGTCGCCCGTGTGGAGCCAGCCGTCGGCATCGACGGCCTCGGCGGTCTTCTCCGGATCCTTGAGATAGCCTTTGAAGACACTCGGGCCACGCACGCAGATCTCACCTCGTGGATCCGGCTTGTCGTCGCTCGTGTATTTCATCTCTGGAAGATCGGACAAACAGACTTCAAAGCCCGGAACAGGCACACCAACATGTGTGCCGGGCATAGACCCTGGCGAGCTGATTGAAATCGCAGTACAAGTCTCGGTAAGCCCGTACCCCTCGATCACGGGGCAGCCAAACACGATCTGCAAGAACTCCTTGCACTCCTGTGAGATCGGTGCCGAGCCGTTCAACATCAAGCGGATCCGACCGCCCATGAGCATCTTGACCTTATCGAAGACGAGAGCGTCCCAGAACGCGTGCTTGATGTGGCCAGTGGACAGGTTGCGCCGCTTGATCTCATAGGCTACTTTGAAGAGCAGCCTCTTAATGCTGCCAGCGTTGTCGATTCCGCTAAGGATCTTGTCTTGGACTCGATTAAGCAAGCGTGGCACGGAGGGGAAGATCGTCGGCTAGAGCGCGCGCATGTCGTCTACGATCTTGGTAATGTCGCCCTGGTAGAAGCCGATGGCGCCGCCGGGGCGGATCGTGATGATCTGGACCGCGCGTTCCAACGAGTGGGCAAGGGGCAAGTACGACAAATGGACGTCGTCTGCGAAGATCGGGGTGTGCGTTTGTGTGGACATCGCTGCGCTCATCATGTTGCCGTGGCTCAAAAGCGCGCCTTTTGGGTCACCTGTCGTGCCCGACGTGTAGCAGATCGTGGCGATGTCATCGGCCATGGGTGGATCGGCTTCGATGGGATGTTCTGAGCCGATTCTCAGCACGTGGCTCAAGCTTGTGAGCTTGACGCCTTTGGCACTCGCTGCGGCGCAATCAACGTCCGTCACATCTTCAAACTGGACGATCGTCTTCACGGTGGGACACTGGTCGAGCACTTCAATGAGCGGCTTGTACTGGGCCTTGCCACAGAACACAACGCGCATCTCGGTGTGGTTGAGGATGTACGGGATCGCCGTGGGGCCCAGCGTGTCGTACAGCGGCACGAGCTGGTACGCCATGCGGCTCGAGCCGTGCTCCACCAGCACCCACTCGTACCGGTTCTTGCTGAAGAGACCCACAGGCTCCTGGCGCGACAGACCCAGCTCGTTGGCCATACCCGCCGACACAGCCGCGACCTGGTCGAGGAACTTGGCGTACGTGACCCACTGGTAGTCGCCGACCTCTCCCGTGGTCTTGTCGGTCTTGCGCCAGCCGAAGATGCGGCGCGATCCGTCGTCGTACTTGCTGCGCTCCATGAGGTTGGTGTAGAGCGTCATGTGCGGCTCGTAGAGGTGTTTGTCGTCAGCGAAATGCGTGCTCCCGCGCGTGACAGTTTTGGTGCCAGGCACTTCGTGCCATGCTGGTGGTTCGATGTCAAAGAGCGATCGCGAGGCGCCAACACCCATTATGCGTCTTCGTTATGGCTGCGGACCCTGAAGGAGAGCCTCGAGGTGCAACAGGATGGTCGAGGAAGATTGAGGACTGACAAGAACGTTCGCGACGCCAATGGAACGGAGTCGAGACAAGCAGAACACGACCGCCCCCGCGAGTCCTCTTGCGTCGCTGATCAGCATTATTCGAAGCTCGACGCAGAAACGTGCGTCTTCGTATGTCACCCGCGGAGCCAGTGTCTGAAACGTCCAGGTGCCTGGGCAAATGGCGAAGCCGCCCTGGGTGTTTTCTTTCAACCCAGGAACGAAAGAGGTGGAGTTTTATGAAGAATGGTGGCCCCGTGGATGAGCTCAGAAGAACCGAGGAGCGTGAGCTGCCATTCATCCGTGCAGAACAACTTCCAATGCGGAATCAGCAGGGATGCTCCTCGCACACAACCTGTTCGCGTCGTGTGACAAAACGTTGAACTTCTGCTTGAGTATGCAAGATCAAGATCAGGATCTTTGTTGCAAAACAGAAGCATGAAGCGTGAGAGAGACGTGCACCCTGCCCATCACGACCATCGAAGCATCTCTGGAATGGTGTCGTCGGCACCAAAATGATGGGTACCCACACCGGTACCGGTACCGGCACCGGCGACTATCCACAGAAATGGAAGATGGAAGTGATGGCATAGCCACGCACATCTGTGCACTGGCACGTTCCGGCGTGTGGAGAGTGTTTGGTGCACAACGTAGGTGTTCGCGTCTTTGCAACACGGGGCGTTCGAGCATCAATGTCACCACCCGGGGCACTGACATGATGTTGAACGACCACCATTCTGAACCTTCACGGACTCTAGACCTCTAAAAAAAAAAACGGCCAGGTATCGCGAGTCGACCGCCAAACGCACGCTGTATTTATGGCGACGGGCGAGTGAAAGAGCTTTGAAGTCCCGTTGCTCAGCTCAGCGGCGTGCCGGGTTCGTTGGCATTGGGAGGTGAATGAGCCTCCTCCGTCGCCTTATATGACGCAGTATGAGATCGTGGAAGTACACGCGTTGCCGAGTTTCGACCCAGCCAAGAACGTCAAGCATGTGCTCCTGTCGCCGGCCAACGTCGTGCGCGTCAACCGCGTCATCCGCACGTGCGGCCCAGTGCTCACGATGTGCTACTTCGCAGGCGCCTCGCTGTTCCCAGTGCTGTTGCTCGGCCCCCGCAAAGTCGCCGCGTACACGGCTGTAATCGAAGCTATCCTCGAAGTGCCCAGCTATATCATGGCATTCCTGGCACTCCGCGTCGACTTGCTGAAGCTCGTGGTGACGTCATACGACTACTGGTTCTTCTTGTCCACGACAATGCTGTTTACAATCTCGTTCGCGCTGGTGGCTCGCGATGTACGCGCCGTGCTCATCGCGTCGCGCTGGCTCGGCTTCCAGGTGCCGATTCTCATCGATGCGTTGATGGTTCAGACTCGTCCGTTTGTGCACGCTGTCATGATGAACGTTGCGTTGATCCTTCTTGGTCTGTTCGCGATAGGCCTCAACATCACCGATGGCCTCGCGGACTTGGACATTGTGGTCTCATCCCGCCACAGTCTGTCGATGCGGGACCTGCTCGTGAACACCATGGTCACGATGGAGATCCTCCTACTGCGCATTACCATCCGTAAGTACGAGGCCACAAGGCGCCCGAGGCGAATCGTAAGGCCGGACGATAGAACCTTCACGTCAGCGTCTTCGATGGTCACGGTCACGTGCGTGACTATTCGCTGCGCTGTGAAGCTCCAGGCGAAATGTGTGACTGCTGCCATCAAGCACGACACTGCCACGGGCGGGCCGATGTCGCCAGCGCTGCGCCCTCCACAAGATACTGCGAGCCGTGGTTCCGTCCAGTTGAGACGCACAGCGTCTCGCCAATTCTACGACTCGTCGGTGATTGTCGCGCCGTGGCTTCTCCAGCACGTTCGGCACCCTCGCTTCAGAATCTCCCTTCAGGCCACTGGCTACTCGGCCGCTGGCTTGACGCTCGCGGGTTGCTACGTGTCGTGGGTAGGCGACACAGCGCCTGCCTTCTCTCGAGCTGTCTCCGTGGGAGCCGTTGCGAGTACGGCCGTGTTTGTCGGCATGTACGTGCTTGTCGCCCACCGCTGTTTGCTTCGCACGTTGTGTTTCTCGTTCGACTTCGTCTTCGTGAGCCTCCAGATCAGCGCTGCGCACGCTTGCTTTTGTGACATGCTATACTGGCGGCTCGCACCATGCGCCGTGCTGGTGTGCGCGTGGCTCTGGATCCACTGGGTGCTCACGCTCGACGCGCTCACTCCCGCGGCCAAAGACTGGCTCGGCTTCCAGCAGCGACTGGAAATCGCGGCTATTGCTCTTTACTTTGCGGGTCAGATCGCAGCGTGTTGCGCCGGACTGCTTTGGGACTGGTGGGACGTGCAGAACCGCGTTCTGATTAGCACGACGCTATTGGGCCACCACATCGAGTTCACCGTGCTGCCTTTCGTCGCGAGCCGAATGCTCACGATCTCAGTCTGGACGCTGCGCCTCTTGTGGCGCGTGTGCTACGAGCCGGACCCAGACAAGCTGCTTCTTCTGCGCGGACAAGTGGAGTTCGAGCTCGAGAAAGAGCGACGCTCGCCACCTCCGGCCGCGTTAACTCAGGTCGTTCCGTTCGCCGAGGCGTCACGCGCATCGTCCACAGACACTCAGGTCCAACCCGGTACGGTTTGGACTAATCACCCCGTGGCATCGTAAACGACAGCTGCAACACTTTGCATTGAGTGCGATGCAGATATACCACACTGTACGGCATCGATTTGGAATCCAAGTGATATAGACGAACTGTGACCAGCAGCATCCCAGGAGTTTCAGAGAGATCTCGTCGGCTGCACAGGAGCTATTCTTGGGCCAACGCGGGCTGCTATTCAAGTGTGACCTCGATTGCCTGGGTCACATACACGCATCCTTGGCGTTCCCAGATAAGCTATCAGTCTGAGAAACAAGCGCTTGAAGGAATCTCGCGCCGGTCGACCGAACATGACCGCCGTAGTGATCGACCATGAAGACATCCCGCTCGAGGGGTCCAACACCGCGATCGTGACGCCCATGCCTCCCAACGCGGCGTCGAGCTCCTCTTCCACAAAGAAGCGCGACCAAAAACCGAACGCGAACCGGCCCCCCACGTCCAACTTCACGCAGCAAAACCTCCGCATGTGGGAGCCCATGCTCACGCTCAACTGGTCAATCATCATCTGCCTGCTCGTGGCTGCGAGCTGCGCCGTGCTGGGCATCGCGATCCTGCTCGAGTCGCAAGCGCTCAACCACTATCGCGTTGTCTACGACGCCGGCTCGGACACGAACGCCACGGACCTCGGCGGTGCTGCTGATATTCAGGCCGACGGCGTCGTGAAGGACCTCGAAAACTGCCGACTCAACACGCCTGACATGGCCAACTCGTTCCATGCCAACCACACATGCTACGTGACCATCACGCTCCGCGAGCCGCTGCGCGGCCACGCGCGTGTATTCTACGAGGTTAAAGGGTACCACCAACACCACCGCCGCTTCGTATCGTCGATGGACCGCATGCAGTTCACGGACGAGTGGAATCCGGGCATGCTGCTCACGACCTGTGCACCGATGGAGACCGCGGAGACTACGCTGTGCGAGGTCGGTGAGTGCCCACCGCACACGCGCAAGACACGCGAGCTGTTCCCGTGCGGCATCGTCGCCAACACCATGTTCAACGATATTTTCTGGCTCCACGAGGGCATCTTGCCGAACGGCGAGAAGCTCGGACCTAAGGACCTCACGTCCAAGGGCGTTGCGCGCACGTACACGACGCCCTACAAGAATCCGACGTGGAACCTGTCGTTGGACGAGTTCCTGCCCGTGTGGCACAACCCGAACTTCAGCCGCATCATCCCGCCCGTGGAGGGCGACCAACGCCCGTACATCACGAGCGACTACACCAACAGCACTTCGTGGGTGCACGACCCGCTTGATCCGGACTACGGCGTCGGCGTTGGTCTCGAGAACGAGCACTGGCGCGTGTGGGTCGAGACGGCGGCCATGCAGCCCTTCCGCAAGGCTTACGGCTTAATCCTCCGCGACGAGCTGCCGGCCAACACGACGCTCGTGTTCGCCGTGCAGTCCAATTTCTACGTGCGCTCATTCGCTGGCACCAAGGCAATCGTGATCAGCGAGCTCTCGTGGTTTGGCAGCGAGAACACGATCCTCGGCGGCTTTTTCCTCGCAGTCGGCGGCATCTACCTGTTTTTCCTCCTTGGCTTCCTCGTGCGCCGCTGCACAAGACCGCGCCGCATGGGCGACGCCGCGGCGCTCGCGTGGAAGCACAAGCAGTCGTAAGGCCACTGGGGTGAGGGGTGACCGTGCGCTAGGAACGTCGGATGTGGCCTGGCCTACTGTCGATGGTACAATACACACTACACTTATTTCTTCGATCCCGTTGTCCGATCAATGCGAGCATGAGAAGGGCTGTGATTGTGCCTCTAAGCACCTGCTCCCTACCTGGCAGGTCACGAATGAAAGGGGTGAGGCAACACAGAGGCACAGACACAGCGCATCTCGCTTGCCTCCCGTGAGGGAAGCGCAGCGAGAGGATCCGTATACGCATTCTATTCACTTTTTGTGTTTGTTGTTCATATGGAGGACACGCCGCAGCAACTTCGCTGCACGGCTTACTGCGTGATCTCGTTGCTGCTCTCCTCGTCGTCCAGCAGCTCGGGCTCGAAGCGGCCGCGGCTGTGCATGTAGTCGTGGAAGCCCATGGACGCGAGCAGCAGCACGACCACGGCGCCCTGGCCGTAGATGCGCGTGTGCATGATCTGCTGGGACGCCTGGATGGCCGTGTTCGTGCGCTGGAACGCGTAGATGCCGCCGACGAGCGGCACGCCCACGGCCACGAGCGCGCGGTACGGGTGGTCGTACACAAAGTTGGCCGCGCGCTGGTACCACTTGAGGCGCTTCTTATCCTGGATCTTGTGCTCCACGTACGCCGGGTCGAGCGACGCCAGGTACATCTCCGGGTTGCGCGCGCCGGCGAGCAGGCGCTTGTCCGAGACGATCGTGAACGCGCCGAGCGCCGACATGACCACGAGCCCCCACTTCCCGCTCACGCCCAGGCGCGCGCGGAACGACGGCGAGTACGTGTTGGCCAGCGCGACGCCCGTGGCGGCCACCGCGCCCGTGGCCGCGCCGGCGCGCAGGCCGCTCGTGTACGCGTGCATCGTGATGATGTCGCGCACGGCGTTGGGGTCCTGCGCCTTGAGCGTCGCCACGCGCGAGCCGGGCGCCGCCGCGGCGGTCGGAGCGGTCGTGGGCGTCGGGGCGCTCATCTGGTCGTCGATCGAGCGGGGAATTGGAGTTTGGAGCTCTCCGCAAACTGGTGTGTGGTCCCGTGAGGTGAGACGGTCGTTTGACAGGAGCTCTGACGTTGACGGGCGGCCGGAACACCAGCGAATGGTTTAAAACAGACCCCCCAAACTGGGTTTTGAACTGTTTTATTCATCGTGACGTCGACGGCGTCATGCCCAAAGGTTGTACTAAAGTAGTATGTCGGGGATATCGGGGACGGCGGAAACACAGTTGTCTCGGGACAGAGAGATGCAAGGGAAGATGCCGTCGGAAGGCGTCGTGGAGGCGCCAGCGCACTCGCGGCGCCGCGCGGAGCTCGTGTTCCTCACGCTCAACGACGTGTACGAGTTGCTGCCAAACGCCGACGGCCAGGGAGGTACTGTAGCCCACTCCACGGCGCCACTTTGGAGCTCCTCGCGTCGCAACGAGCAGCTGTAGTGCAGGAGCTCACCATGTTGGTGTGTTTGCGTGTCTGTCGCAGGCGTCGCCGAGTTCAAGACGCTGCTAGACGCGACGCGAGCGGCTCTGGAGCGCGAGCACACAGACGCGACGATCGTTGTCACGCTGAATGGCGACTTCCTCTGGCGCTCCGAGCTCGACCGCCAGGACAAAGGGTGCGTGCTTAGAGTTCTGGGTGGCTTCAAGCTGGGAAAGACTGAGCGCTTTCTTGCGGTAGACCGGTGATGATAGAGGTGCTGCGCTGCCTGGGCATCGAGTTTGTCGTGATGGGCAACCACGAGTTCGATCACAGCGCCACGTACCTGCAGCACCTGCTCCAGTCCGCGAGCTTCCAGAGTTTCGGGTCCAACATCCGCGCGGTCGCTGACGGTTCGATCATGGATGGACTCGTGGACACGGCGATTGTGCCGCTACAGAACGGACTGAAACTGGGCATGTTCGGTGTCTGCACGACCGCGACGGGCGAGGACCCGTTCGCGGGTCCGACAGTGCGCTTCGAAGACGAGATTGCGCACGCCAAGCGGTGCGTCGCCTCGCTCCAGGCGGCCGGCGCCGACGTCATCGTCGCGCTCACGCATCTCAAAATGAAGCAGGACAAGCTGCTCGCGCGGCGAGTGCCCGAGATCGCGCTGATTCTCGGTGGCCACGACCACGAGCCCACGACGGAGTTTGTCGGGAGCACAATGATCCACAAGTCGGGTCAGGATGCGCTCTGGCTCGGCAACATCCACCTCACGATTACCAAGAAGGACGACCAGGGCGACGACACGCTTCCGTTGCCTTCGGAGCGAGCAGTCACAGTCGAGTACGCATGGCAAATGCTGTACAATCGCGGCTACGCGCCTCACGCCGAGACCCGCGCAGTGGTGGAAAAGTATCTGCATGCTGTCGATGCCGACGACCTTGCGCAGGGCAAGCTAGTGCCTCTAGCGCGGTCGCTCACGGCACTGGACGGCACGCGGGTTACGTGTCGCCGCGGTGAAGGCAGCGTTGGGTATCTTGTCACAGACGCGCTGCGCGTTGTGCTCGACGCTGATGTCGCGCTCGTCCACGCCGGGCTGATCAAGGGCGACATGCTCAACCCGCCAGGGCTCGAGATCACGCCGCGCTGGCTCGAGCGCACGCTGCCTCAGCCGCGCGCGGCAGTCGTCGTGCAGCTGCCTGCGAGTGTACTCCAACGCGCGTTGGAGCACCTGTTGCGGCGGTTTCCGGCCATGAGCTCGTCGATGCCCCAGATCTCGGGCATGCGCGTGGTGTACGATCCAGCCGCCCACGCGATCACGTCGCTGCGGCTCTCGGCCGACCCAGACCACGAGCTGGTTGGTGCCGGCGGCGCCCGGGATCGCGTGCTACGCGTCGCGCTGCCCGTCGTGCCCAGCCTCGACGGTTGGCGCGAGTTCTTCGCGGACGCGTTCGCACGGGTCGAGGCGCCCGCTGGGCCGATCGTGCGCGATGTCGTGGCGCTGTACCTCACGCGACACGCGTGCGCCAGCGCCAGTGGCGCTGCAACCGTTTCGTACGCGCGCCATGAGCAGCGCCTCAAGATCCAAACGTGACGAGTGAGCGCTAGTGACTGGACACGACGCACGCGAACGCGAATCTTAGACCAAACAATACACGAGAGAGAGAGAGAGAGGGTAGGAAGCACGAAGGGAGATCCGTTTGGCACGGTCCTGTGTTTTCTAAGACTGACGCGAAACCGTGGGTCTCACTTGTCTCAGTCACAGACGCGCCTGCTGACAGGTGCATCAGGTGACGCACAGAAAGGGCAACATCTACACGTTGAAGCGGCTGTTCGGTTGACATATATAACCAATCATAAACACATAGAAATATTTAAAACCAATCAGATGAGAGTATGTACTACACAATCCACCAATCAGCACTGACTGCAGCGTTTGATAAGATTCTGATGGTGATAGAACAATCACTCCTCCTTCGCCCTTCACCTCCTTCACCTTTTGGGTGACATGAGCCCGGATGATAGCCGGCGGCAATGCCACGGCCACGATCATTTCCCGATTCGCCGCGGACCCCAGCACGATGGACCGCCACACCGAGACCATGTCGTCGTCCGACGGCGGCTCGCACGCCGCGGGCGCGGAGCCGTCGGCCCAGGAGTCGCCGCCACAGTCGCCGTCGCCGACGCGCGAGGTGCGCAGCGACACGTACTGGGGGCTCAAGAGCCCGCCGCTCGCGCCCAAGTCGTCCATGCGCGTGCGCATGCGCAAGCAGGCGAGCGGCGGCAAGAGCGCGATGCCGTCGCTCGCGCCCAACAAGATCGTGCGCAAGATCATGCACCTCGACAAGGCCCGGAGTACGTTGGAGGCTGATTGCTCTCCCCTTTCTCGCGTCGTCTTGTTGGACTGACGGGGGGTTCCTGTTGCGCAGATGCCTTCAAGACCGACGTCATGTTGAGCTTCCGCATCGCCATGGGCGTCTTGCTCGCTGGCGTTGCGCAGACCCACGCGCCGGCCGACAGCAATCGCCAATGGTACTTCCTCCCGAGCTCGTACTACATTGGCGGCCTGAGCTGGGCGGCCGTGATGACCATCTTCGCGGCCTCGCGCAACATCGGCGGCGCGGTCATGCAAATCTGGCAGATCGACATTGGTGTCGCCATTGCGCTGCTCTTCAACTTTGTCGTGTTCTCGATCATCCCGATGAACCAGGAAGACTTGATCCAGGCGTCGGTCAACTTCAACGGCACCCAGTACTTCATTAGCCTGCAGGACTGGGCAAAGGTCATCCCGCTCATCCTGGTCTTCACGTTCATCATGTTCGTCTCGCCCATGGACATGAACGTCAAGAAATTCGCGGTCAGCACCAACCTCTACTTCAGTACGTGCTCATCGATCTGGCATGGAGTGGCTTTTTGGGCTCATGTGTACTGACATGGCGTTGACGCGTGATCTTCTTCCAGTGTTGACCGTCGTGAGTCCGATGAACCCCATCTACCCGACGGAGCGCAAAGAACTTGGAGAAGGCTACTTCAGCGTCGAGAATCTCATGAAGAACTTCGCCGTGTACTGTGTCGTCGGTGTCGTCGGTACGCTTATCTCGCTTGCGACGATGATCCTGCCGTACCCACTCTTCGCCATTCGACAACTTCAAGACCACATCAAAGAAGCTCCAGACGAGATTCGAGAGATCATGAACCTTATCGTCGACGCGTACTGCTTCCGTGCGCGTGACATTCGCGAGATGGACTTCTTCCGCTTGAAACTCGGACGTCTGATGGACGGGTCGCGAGCGCGCTTGAAGACTATGGAAAGCTTGCTTGAAGACGCGTGGTGGGAAGAGCTTGTCGGCGGTGGCTGGTACTTTAACTTCAACAAGACGATCGTCAAGCAGTTCGTACACCTTTACGGCCGTCTGATCAAGGATCTCAACGCCATGAGGTTCGCGATCGAGCTCGAAACGTGTCCGTCCACTCACACCACGCTCATGAACAAGCTCCAGCGCAACATTTACCTTGTGCAAGTGGAGACGAACGATCTACTGGATGACATTTCGTCCAAGGTGCTCTCCGCGTCGAAGGTCATGCCTTCGACTGGCTTCAACAGCTTGGAGCAAAATTTGTCGAAGATCCTGAAGAAGTTTACGTTCTTGTACGGCGAGCTGCTCGCCAACGACAGCATCCACACACCCGGAGAGGTTGTGAGCTCAATGCCTCTGAACCTGTTCCTGTACTCTTTCCACACGCTCGTGCAGACGCTGTGCGAGTTCGAAAACACATACAACAAGAAGAATTACTCGACCAAGCACCGAATTGGCGGGTTCTTGAAGCACGTCATCCGATCGTTCTGGAAGAAAGACGCGTACCCGATGCCGATCGTAATCTTCTCGCTTCGCACGACGCTCGGCGTGGCCATTGGATTGTGCTTCTCCACGTTCGTCTTCGGGTTCAGCTCCACGGTGCCCAACGCTATTGCTATGGTTGCGCAGTACTACAGGGGCGGCACGTACGGCAGCACAGTGAACCGCATCAGTGGCCTTGTTGCAGGCACTGTCATGCCCTCAATTTTCAGCTTCTTCATTTGCAAGGCCTCAAGCACCGCCGTGTACAACACCTTCAACAATATCGTGCTTTGCTTGTGGACGATGGCGTCGATGTACGTCTACTACAGCGGCAGCTACATCAAGAACGCCGGCATGGTGTCTGCATTCATGGCCGCGTCGGTATTGCTGGAGCATACCTGCCGCAACGCGACCGGGTTCAAGGGCGTCTCGTACTCGAGCTTGACTGAGAACTCACTCGGTATCATGATTCTCATCGTCGTCGAAATGGTCTTCCGCCCACGCAGCGCACGCACACTGCTGCGAGCCAACATCCGCGCATTCCTCAATGACTATGGTGAGTGTCTCAACAAAGTGTACCGTCACCATCTCGCTGTCGAGCGCGGAGGAGACGAGCAGGCCGAAGACGTTCTTGATCCGAAAGAGGGCAAAGAGCTCCGCAAGCAGATCGACGGCGCGTTCGCCCAGCAACTCGAGCAGCAAGCCAAGCTTCTCACGGATGCGTCACTGGAGCCGGAGCTGTGGCGCCCGCTGTTTTCGATGGACAAGTACCAGAACGTGCTCGAGGTGTGCCAAAACCTGCTGGCGCATCTCCGTATCCTCGTGGACTTGATCGAGTGGCATGAGCGCCGCCGCAACTCGGAAGACATGCACTTGCGTCAGAACCCGGACACGGGCAGCTTCAGCATCGAGATGAAGGCGCTGCTCGACGCGCAACGCGCGTGGTACTCGTCGCAGGATGACTACGCCAGCTCGGTGAGCGAGGCATTGGACACGCTGGTTATGCTTTTCGACGAGAAGTTCGCTCAGTCCGACGCCGAGGAGAACGCGCTCTTCATGCAGATGAAGGAGGCCTTCCGGCTGGCTGATGTCGATCGAAGTGGTGAGGTCGACCCGCAAGAGCTGGCCACGCTTCTCGACAAGTTGATCCCCGTTGCTGCGCGCGGCAACGTGCGCATGGACCAGTACGTGGCCGAGTTCATGCGTCTCGTGGACCGTAACCAGGATGGCAAAGTGTCGTACTCGGAGTTCATGGACGCGCTCAACCACGGCTTCCGTCTCGAGCTGGAGATGTACGAAGACAAGCGCGGAGCGCACGCCGTGTTCCGTGAGCCGAGCCAAACCGAGCGAGAGCAAACTGCCGATGGCATTCCCGAGACCATCGAAGAATCCACGACGCTGCCTCTCGCAGACGCCGCCTCTGCGCACAGTGACAGCTTCCGTACCGCACCGGTGAAGAAGTCTTCTTCCAAGTCAATCCTGGGTCGCATCTGGTCCGCTCCAAGCTCGCTGCTGAACGTGCTACCCGGCGTACCGGGCTCCAGCTCCAGCAGGGGCTATGTCGACAGCCCCTTGTCCCGAAGCGCCGCGAACGCTGCCAACCCGCCGCCGCTGTATGTCGGGGACGGCCGGCGCGCCATGGAGGCGGCGCTGCTGAACGTCGAGTCGTTCTCCATCAAGGACGCGTCCCACCGCCTGCGCAACGCGTACGGCAAGTACTTGCTGCTGCAGACCTCGGAGAACCACGTCGCGGTCGAGGACTTCATCGTCATGAGCTGCCTCATCTGCGCGACCGACGAGATCGCCGCGCGCCTCACGTCGCTCAACACGTTTGCGGCCACGTAGGCCCCACACTGCATTTGATAGAACCCCTCAAAGTCCAAACGCCAGCCGCCCGCATCACGCGGCTGAGAGCCACCTTACGCTAATACTCCGAAGTATGAACTAACCTGGATAGCAACATGCGCACGCGTCTTGTCTGCATTTACGTACATCTGCAGGCGGAGGAGAGTCGCCCGGGAACCGGAGGAGGCGGTGGCGGCTTCCCTTGCGGAGGACAACGTTGGACGACACGTCGGCAGGAGGAAGGAAGGCTGCGCCTCCACATTCCCGCGCCGAGCCCATCGACTTGATGGTTCAGGGCCTTCAGGCTTCCATTTTCTGTCAATTCGGATACTCACGTCCAAATGCTGTGAAAGTCGATACATACACGGAATGAGTCAGATCTGAGCCTCGATTAAGCGGGCATATCAGGGATCAGAACGAGAGGGAACGAACCGGAAAGGAAAGGACAGAAAACGGCGAGGCGAAGGAGCTTGCTTTTGGTCTCCGCTGCTTCGGGAGGGTTGAGAGGCATTTGCTGGACTTCTTCCTTGGACGCTGGCCATTGCACGAGCCTCGCACAGTCGTGGAGACTTGGAGGGATGTCGGTCGGTCCAGCGGCCTCTCCAAGTTGAACTGCAGAGGTACCAAGGTCGGCCGCTCGAGTCGGTCGGCGGAGAGAAGGCTCTGTTGTACAGTACTGTACAGTAGAGGATGTGGGCTTCTCGATTCCGAGGCGCGAAACTGTACCCACATAGAGCACCTACACGGCCGGCAATGTTGGTGTGCAGCTGAAGCATCGACTAACTGGTCGATTGTCCGGTGTGGCAGAGAACAGAGGCGCAAACAGGCCTGCGCGGCGGTTCGACACAGGGTCTGGAACCTTCCACCGGCTTCTTCAACACCTTCCCCGCTACTGTAGCACCCGCTTGTGGTGCACCCGGCGCTGCACAAGTCGACATGGACGCTGATTAAAAAACATGCCGGCCGCATGGCACATCTCCGCGTAGGTTGAAAACGCCTGGGCCGCGATTGTTCGATTCTCGTCGGGTTTCTCGTGGCAAACTTGTATCCAACGCGGATACCGTACCGTGTCCCCGATGGGTGCGAACTGGTCCCAAACGAGTGCGACAACAGTGGCGAACCGACCGGTCGTTCGTGGCGCATCTTCCTTGAAGATTGGCACCAGCGGCCATCGAAGCTTCGCCATCGTCCGAGCTTCCCTTTGCGCTGTCACCCCGGCTGATGGCAAATGTCCCAGGAGACCCTGGCAGCGGTACTACAGTACCGTACCTCTACCCTGCGTGGGCCAACCTCTCTCTGTGACTCACAGTAGTGTGAGGACCACTTGAGCGCAGTAAGCGCTTCATGGGGAGTGTTTATTACTATCTGCCGGTGAGACCCGCACGGAACCGCAGCGTGGGGGTCACCCGCCATTGATCTTGTGGTTGTGTACAGGACGAAGTAGGTGTACTGTACAGAAGAGGGTGGGCCTCCTGCCCCTCCATCCACCGCTTCCACTCTCGCTTCCACGCTCTCTTCTTCGTTCGAAAAGCGGTCCCGCCATTCTGGTGCGTTGCCCCGATCAGGCTCGTCGCTTGAACACCAAGTGTTCAGAGCCGCGTTCCTAACCCAAATAAGTAGGTGCACCTGAGAGGTGGGAGAGGAGTGTACTTGAATATCATAAGTTATGGTACACTTCTGTCAAATGACCTGGAGCTTTTCAGGACCGGCTGGACACCTGTCCAGCCGACGGGATCTCCTCCTCCTCTTTCTTCTTCTTCTTCTCCATGCTTACGAGAGTGATTGCGATTGAGCTTCCCGGGAGCCCCTCCCCAGTTTAACTCCCATCCCCCCGCCCACCGAGGCTGCTCCTCTCTTCGTCAGCTTCCACGTGCGCTCGCGCACTCGCCTCGGCCCCAATGCCGCCGCCGGCGTGCATGTTGATCATTTCGCGATTCACCACCAAGCGTACACTCACAACCGCCCGCGCAAGAGAAGCAGACCAAGACCAATGGGGCAGGGTTCGTCGCAGTCGCTCTTCGATCTCCCGAAGCCGTCGTGGCACGAGGTGCCCGACTCCAAGACGGACAAGCACGGCGCCGTGCGCATGCTCGACGACAAGCTGCTCTACAAGCCGCACGAGACGCTGTACACGAACCTCATGGAGCGCCGCCGCGTGGACGACGGCTCGCGCCGCATCTTCGGCTGGCGAGAGATCGACAAGGCCACGGGCGAGGCCGGACCGTTCGTGTGGGTCACGTACAAGCAGTTCCTCGAGCAAGTGGAGGCCTTGGCGGGCGGCATGGCCAACGAGCTCGGGCTCAAGCGCCAGGAGCCCGTGGGCGTCTTCAGCAAGAACCGCTACGAGTGGGTGCTCGTCGAGCACGGCTCGAACCGCATGGCGTACCAGCTCGTGCCGCTGTACGACACGCTGGGTCCATCGGCCATCCCGTTCATCATGAACCAGACGGAGATGCGTGTCGTGTTCTGCGGTCAGCCGCAGTGCAAGGCGCTCATGGAAGTGATCGATCAGTGCCCGAACGTCAAGGTGATCGTCCAGTTCGAGGATGTTGCGGACAATCAGCGCAAGGAAGCCAGCGCCAAGGGCGTCGAGCTCAAGAGCCTGAAGGAGGTCATGGAGGCCGGCAAGACCAAGCCCGTGAACGCTGACCCGCCGACGCCCGAGGACATCGCCACGATCTGCTACACGTCTGGCACGACGGGCAACCCGAAGGGTGCTCTGCTGAGCCACCGCAACATGACCAGCGCCGCACGCGCGTCGCACACGCTTCTTCCACTCAACGAGCACGACGTGCACCTCTCATACCTCCCGCTTGCTCACGTTATGGAGCGCGCCATGCAAGCCACGACGGTCTATGCCGGTGGCGCCATCGGCTTCTACCAGGGAGAGGTGATCAAGCTCATTGACGACCTTGCGGCTCTTCAGCCCACGGTTTTCCCGTCTGTGCCTCGTGTGCTCAACCGCGTGCATGACAAGATCACGCAGGGCGTTGAGAAGGCCGGTGGGCTCAAGAAGTTGCTCTTCAACATGGCGTACAAGTCCAAGAAGCGCCACCTCGCACGCGGCCACGTCAAGCACGCGTTCTGGGACGCGCTCATCTTCAACAAGGTCAAGATGCTCATGGGCGGTGAGATGCGGTTGATGCTGAACGGCTCGGCGCCGATCTCGCAGGACTGCAAGGAATTCTTGCAGATTGTGTTCGGCTGCTCCGTCGTTGAAGGTTACGGCATGACGGAGACGTGTGCGATGATCTCGCTCAGTCCGGAATGCTTCCCGCCCGGGTCGCACGTGGGTCTCATGGTCCCCGGCCTCGAAGTGTGTCTGTTCGACGTTCCGGACATGAAGTACACTAGCAACGATAAGCCCGAGCCGCGCGGTGAGATCTGCGTGCGTGGCCCGAACATCTTCAGCGGCTACTTCAAGGAGCCTGAGAAGACTGCCGAGGCCATCGACGCCGACGGCTGGCTCCACACGGGTGACATCGGCAAGTGGAACGCCGACGGCACGCTTGCCGTGATTGACCGTAAGAAGAACATCTTTAAGCTGTCGCAGGGCGAGTACGTGGCGCCGGAGAAGATCGAGAACGTGTACATCAAGAGCCCACTTGTGGCCCAGGTCTTCGTGCATGGCCACTCGCTCCAGAACTACTTGGTCGGTGTCATTGTTCCCGACCAGGAGAACGTTAAGGAGTGGGCGCAAAAGAACGGCTACAAGGCCGATGCGAGCCTTAAGGACCACTGCGCCACCGACGCGCTCAAGGAAGCTATCCTCAAGGACATGGAAGAGCTCGCCAAGAAGTACGGTCTCTTCCGCTTCGAGCGCGTCGCCAAGATCCACCTCCACGACGAGTTGTGGACGGTCGAGAACGACAAGATCACGCCGACGTTCAAGCTCAAGCGCCCGCAGCTGGTGGAGTACTACAAGAAGGAGATCGACATCATGTACGACGCACCCGCGTTCTAAGTTGGATGGAAAACGTATGTAGTCTTGTTGCGTGTTGCACAAATTCAGCTGGATATCGCGTGTTGTGGCTCTTGTCGGTTCTTTTAGCTGGAATTCTCCTACGGCTTGGTCGCTTACAGTGAAGTTTGTATCGTACTTCGTAGTAATGGCCACAGGGAGGCAACGTCGCGACATGGGCAGCGCGTATCGCATAGTGGCCTCAACGGTAATCTCTCCCATTCACAGCACCTTCAGTTGTCGTCCCTGGCCTAGTGTGCATACCATTCGTTGGGACTCCCCTCCCCAATGCACTAATGGAATGCGTGTCTCGTGAGCGATCCGAGGAGCAGATCGGGCCCCGTGAACCGTCCATTTCCTCCATGTTGGCAACCACTGTGTGTTGACGCTCGTCGAATGGCCTCTGACGGCGGCAACAGCACTTTGTGAGGTTCAGAACCCGACGAGCAGCGGCAACGCTTGGTGAGCCCGAAAGGTTCAAGTAGCGCGTCCAGAGTGATTGTCTCGGTTTTAGCAGGATCCCTTTGAATTCTGCCATGTATGATACAAAACACCTACGAAATGCAATAATGAACTGCTGCTTCCGCTCCCAGAGAGGCACACTGGTCGGCACACCGCCAAAGCTCGTGCTGCTCCCCCTCAAGGTGATCGACCACCACCCAGCTCACAAGAGGCCCCTGGAGGAGCCTTCCCCCCCCCCCCCCTGAATACACAGCTCGAGCGTCGGGGGCTTGCGGCGTATTTTTGGCGTCTCCCGAGGCCCAGAAAGCGGGGCGGAGGGGGAAGGGCCTCCCGTCAGTTCAGACGGGCATCACGCGCCACACCAACTCGCACACAGCCCAGATGCTATCTTCTGCCATCCGTCAAAATTCACTATACGATATGGTATATATCTTCTGTATCAAAATCAGGTACTATACAGTGACCTAATGCGTGCGTTAAAATCACAAGAGGTACCTTCTTTTGCCAATATGCTCCATCCAAAAAGGGGGGCGATGAGTTTGATCAACTCTCGGAGGTCCGGCCGGCCGCGCTGTCTCTGTGAGAGGGTTAGTGTGGGGACAAGGAAGAAAAACACAACCAAGCGGGCGGACGAGCGACATCAGCGCCTCGCCCCACGAAGTTCCTCCCGCGCGCGCGTTGCACTCTGTCGAGACGAGCGCGTCCGTGAGCGAGCGAGTGCTGGAGCGCCGAGGGGGGACGCGAGTACGAAGAGAAGCCAGACGGCCCGAAACGCGGGCGAAGGAAACAAAGGGGGGGGGAGACAGCGCTCAGCTAGCCATCACCCGACGACCCCATCATCCGGACGGCGCGAATTGAGTCGCCTGTGCGTGGGCGGCGAGTTCGAGTAGCAGCGCGCGAACGAGAGGTGCGAAAGAGGCGCAAGTAACAGAGGGGAGGCCAGGGGGGAGTGTAGGAGGGGGGAGTGTGAGGGGGGAGTGTGAGGGTGCTTTTCTGGTGAATGGCTGCCGTGCTGGGTATGATGGGTGTGACAAGAGGTGTCGTTTGCTCCGTGTCCCCCCTCCCCGCCGAAATGGCTTCTCTTGCATTCCCCGTGGGGTTCATTGGGCGGACGGCCCCTCCCCCCGCATCCCCCGCTAACGACCGCGAGGAAGCATTGCGGCATTCACTGACTTGGCGCTTTCTATCAAATGTAGCGGTGGGTCCACTGGTCTCATAGTTCGTAGACTACAAGCAAAGCAACGAGTGGCGCAATCGCAGTGTCTACGAGATGAAGGGAATGCTGCAGACAGTCAAGCGGAAACTGAGCAACAACGGCGAGCACATCCCCGGCCAGTCGCCGGACCGTGTGGATGTCGACGGCCCGAAGCTCGCCCCCGGTGCCAACGGTGCGACTTCCCCGGTAGGAGAAGTTGCCCGTTCGGATGTGTCGCTGCCGAAGCGCGAGCGTCGTCGCTCCTTCCTGGCGAGAAACCAGAAGATCCAGGCGCTCAAGGACCTTCCGCACCTGAAGGATACCGCTCTTCAGAGACGTGAGGTACGGTATTGGTGATTGCGCTCGATACTCTCATGTGCATCCACGTGGTAACGGTTCAAACGCGCTGTGTAAAATAGGCTCTGTTCCAGCAGAAATTGGAGCTGTGCTCGGTCATCTTCAACTTCGATGACCCCACGTCTGACAAGCGGTGCGCAAAACGATTTCGGGTTGACGGGTGATAGGGACTCGATGTTTACTCTGTTTGTTCGGCGTATAGTGGCAAGGATTTGAAGCGTCAGACCCTGCTGGAGCTCGTCGACTACGTCAACAATCCAGGTGGACAGAAGATCTTCACCGAGGCACTCATGCCTGATATCATGGCAATGGTGGTATGTGGCACGTTCTTTCATCGTGCGATGCCGGTCCAGATCAGCTAGCTGACCAATTATGACTGTTTCCCCTCCTTAGTCCGCGAACATTTGCCGTGCCCTTCCGCCTCAAACGGAGGACTTTGATCCCGAGGAAGATGAACCGGTTTTGGAAGCTTCTTGGCCGCACCTTCAAGTCGTGTACGAATTCTTCCTGCGATTCATCGTCTCCGGCGAGGTCAACGCGAAGGTCGCGAAGAAGTTCGTGGACCAGAAGTTCTGTCTCGCCATCATCGATCTCTTCGATAGCGAGGACCCGCGTGAACGGGACTACCTCAAGACCATTCTTCACCGCATTTACGGCAAGTTCATGTCGCACCGATCGTTCATCCGCAAGGCGATCAGCAACGTGTTCTACCGATTCGTGTACGAAACGGAACGCCACAACGGTGTCGGTGAGCTGCTCGAGATCCTCGGCAGTATCATCAACGGCTTCGCGATGCCGCTGAAGGCCGAGCACCTCCAGTTCTTGGTCCGCGCACTAGTGCCTCTCCATAAGCCCAAGTGTGTGTCAATGTATCACCAGCAGCTGTCGTACTGTATTACCCAGTACGTTGAGAAGGATCCCGATACGGCCATCCCCGTCATTCAAGGTATCATCAAGTTCTGGCCGTGGTCGTGCTCGTCCAAGCAAGTGATCTTCCTGAACGAGCTGGAAGAGATCCTGGAGCTCATGGGATCGGAGCAATTGCAGCAGGTGCACAAGCCTCTTTTCTTGGCACTTGCGAAGTGGCTCGGCAGCCAGCACTTCCAAGTGTCGGAACGGACTCTGTTCTTGTGGAACAACGAGCATCTCGTTAACAACGGGTGTCTCAGCAAGCAGCATGCGCATCTCATTCTGCCAGTGATCTACGGGCCACTCCACAAGAACTCGATGGGACACTGGAACACGACGGTCGAAGGCTTGGCTCAGGTTCGTACTTGTTTGGATATCGATCAGTGCTACCTCGTACGCTCACATCTATTTTGTCACTGCAGAACGTTTTGAAGCTGTACATGGACTATGATATGGCGCTGTATGATCAGTGTGCGAAGGACTACGCGGCTAAGGAGCAGGCGCAGACCGACAAGAAGGAGAAGGAGGGCGAGAAGTGGAAGAAGATAGAGCTGCTGGCGGCTTCGAAGACAGGATCGGGCAACTGATGCTCAGGAGCAGTAGTGGGCACTTGACGGGCGCAGCGTTTTCTTTTCTCGAGTGCAACGACTCGTGATTGAAGCGAGAGATCCCGTGCAAGCTGAAGACTCGCAAAGGCAATAGGCCTACGCACCGCCTGCTAGCTGCGCTGCTGTATAGGTTTGGTTTCGCTTCTGGTGTCTCGCTGCCTCTCGGCAACGGAGGTCGGCGAGGCAGCCAAGGCGTAGATCCGGCTGGTGGTGCATTTGTATAGTTTGGCTCGGCACGTTCGACAAATGGGCAGGACATAAAGCAATCGAAAAACAAATAAAAACACACGAGACCGGCGTGGCGTTTCCCTCTCGGACCAGTGGCCGACCGACATGGCCATGTTTTTCATGGCCCATCGTCGAGAGAGTCACCGTGGTGGCCCACCAGAGAAAGCTATTGAATTAAGGGAACCTTCTGTATTGTCCCGAATATAGGGCCGCCTAGTCCCGTATTTTGTGTGGATTCGGACACGGGACATTCGGGACCCGCCCGTCCGACACCAAGTGAGTGGTTCGCTCGACCCGGCAGAACGCTCGGCCGTGATCGCTTGGGCGCCGCTCGCTGGATTGGATTGACCAAGGACGGAGAGACACCATGGTCCGCGTGTGGCTCCGCCCCGCGCTCGCCGGTGCGTTTCCAGCAGCGCTCGCGCTCGCGGCCCGCGGCCGGCCGTGGGGGGACTGTTGGCTGCTGCCTCTGTGTGGCACGCAGTGTCCTTCCCCACGGGGCCGCGAGCAGCTACGAATGGATGGACGCGGTCGCTAATGGGGTCTGTGTGATTTGTGGGTGCAACAGCGCTGAGCCGCCAGGCTAGCAAGAACGTCGCTGCGCATGCCGGCGCGCGCCAGGCGCTGCTGGCGCAGCAGCAGCTCGTCGCGATGCGCCAGTTCTCGTCCAAGAAGGACAAGGGTGCGTCGTGCAAATCTGTCCGTGTAGTGCTTACTGCGCGAGTGGCACTCACGCACTCGTTGTTGGAATGGGCAGGCTTCGAGAAGAAGTCGCTCCACGACAAGTTTGTGGATGTTGACGCCGACCTCACGGAGGTGCCGCCGGAGGTCGAGATCCTGGGCAAGGAGAAGCTCGACCCGGAGCTGCTCAAGGCGCTCGTGGACGCGGACCTCGAGATCGCCGAGAGCGGCAGTGATAGCGAGGAGGACGGCGAAGTCGGCGAGGACGAGCTGGAGCAGCTCGAGAAGCTGCTCGAGGGCCAGGAGCTCGATGATGATGAGCTGCTCGAGGAGGATGACGAAGACGACGAGGATGCTGAGCTCTCGGACGCCGAATGGGCGGCCAAGTACGAGCGCGAACTCGCCAACATCGAGTCGGGCGACGTCCGCGAAATCGAGGACGACCGTCTCTACATCGTACGTTGCCGTTGCAACTATGGTTGCTGTGTGTAGTCCGTGGGGAGCTTACGATATCTGCTTCGCAACCACAGGAAATGCCCAACTACGACTCGTCGCTGAGCATGGCCAGCGAGGGCGATATGGACGACGACGACGACTCTGGCGCCGACCCGTTCCTGCAGTGGGACCAGGGCGTCGCTTACTCGCCGGAGATGCTCAACTGGATGCTCCCTCGCGAGAAGCGACAGCCGTTCAGCACGAAGAAGGAGAAGCCGTGGAAGTACTTCGTCCGTGCGAACCACCCGGACCCGGTCGAGCTGGCAATGGTGAGGCTGTTTGGCGAGCACGATATCCACGCAATCGAGATCATAATGGCTGACGTGTCTTTGTTGTGTCATCGATAGGACGTGGACCTGCTCCGCCTCTTCATCTCGCCCACTGGCCGCATCCGCCCGCGCCGCTTCACGGGCCTGACGGCCAAGCAGCAGCGTCAGCTCGCGCGCGCCGTCAAGATCTCGCGCCAGCTGGCTCTGCTGCCGTACCTGTCTAGATACCCGGAGCCCTCACCCGAGCAATGGCGGGCGATGGAGGAAGAGGAGATCGCCAAGCTCACGGCACTCGCCGAGAAGGACGACGGCACCAACGTCGACGACGATGACGACGACGAGTTCGAGGACATGGACGAGGAATAGACGAATAGACCGTAGGGGCAACCAAACACACAAAAACAACAAATTCACTACGTCTTGTCACCACGAGAAAAACTCAGTCACGCCGCGACAGCACCTCCTCACATTCTCTCTGTCTCACTCTAGCTCCACCGAGTTGAATCGGCTCGCGTGTGTGAGATTCCGCATTGTGCTGCTACGAAGTACGTTTGCTAGAGACTTGCGCAAGTTTGTGCGCTTTCTTTTGTACTACTGTAGTAGGAACCGAGAGGAGAGGCCAAATGACCGGAAGACATATCGAGAGTGGACCAGTGTACAGTTTGTATACATGAACTCAACGAGCACTATGAAGCGAATAGAAAGAAAGAAAAACTGATGGGTCCGCTGCCTCCGGGAGACAGCGCCTAGCTGCTGGCGGGTAGTCGGTGAAAGCCCCGCGGACGCTCTACGTGGGGAAGAGCGGCGGGTGGCAGGAGAATGCGGTAGCGATCGAAGCACAATCGATGAGGCATGCAACTTCTTTCGATTTTTTGTTTGGGTTGTAGAAGAGTGAGAGAGTGGGGGACACGAACACTTATTCCGAGTCGCTGCCCGCCGACTTCTTCTTCTTCTTCTTCGACTTCTTCTTCTCTGGGGACGCACCGGCGTCGGCGACCGCGGCCTCATCGGCGTCACGCTTCTTCTTGTCCTTCTTCTCCTTCTTTTCCTTCTTCTCCTTCTTCTGCTTCTTCCGCTCCGACTCGTCCTCGTCGTCCGAGGCAGCCGCCTTGACCTCTTCGATCAGCGGCTTCTTGTCAGCGGCAGCAGCGCCGTTGGCGCCGTACAGCTTGGAGATCTCGGCCGGCGTGTTCTCGTTAACCTTGCCGAACTTGCCGATCTTGCCCTCCTTCACGAGGCCCTTGACCTTCTGGGCCATCGGGCCCAGGCCCCATCGGCGCGGGTACGTGTCACGCTCCATGATGACGCGCTTGACCTTGGCGACAACGCCGTGGTCGCACGTGGCCATAACAGCGGTCGTCATCTGCGCAATGGCGACGGCGATGGCCTCACCCTTGGTCGTCATCAGCACGACCTCCTCGCCAATGTCGATGTCATCGGCAAAGCGCAGGAGACCGGGCACCATGAACTTGGCGCCGTAGCAAATGGCGTTGACCGACGAGTCCTTGACGACGATGCGCTTGTAGGTCGTGAGCAGCACCTCGAGCGGGCGCACGATGCGGCGCAGGTACGACTCGTCCTTGTACGTGTCGTACTGGTACTGCGCGTCGAGCACGTCGTGCATCGTGACCATCGAGTCGGCCTCGCCGAGCACACCCGAGCGCACACGGCGCAGCTCCTGCATGTGGCCGCCGACGCCGAGCACGAGGCCGAGGTGCACACAGAGCGTACGGATGTACGTGCCGGCCTCGCAGCTCACCCAGAAGACACCGAGGTTGCGGTCCTGGTCAAACTCGATGAGCTTGCTGTCGTAGATCGTGCGGATGCGCAGCTGGCGCTTGACGGCCGAGATGAGCGGCGGGCGCTGGAAGAGCGCGCCCGTG
>JAMFLL010000077.1:0-74995 GCA_027475725.1 Pythium rhizo-oryzae
GCGCTCACGGGCGCCAGCGTCGCCGCGCTCTGCGTCTACGACATGTGCAAGGCGCTCTCGCACGACATCGTCATCGAGCGCACCGAGCTCGTGCGCAAGACCGGCGGCAAGCGCGACTTTGACCGTGACCAACAGCCGTAGCGTAGCGATAGGTAATCGTAACCCTCCCCATGAGCGCTTTCATGCACGTTCCCGCGCTGCTCAGTCCTCAAACTCGTCATACTCGGCCTCGTAGTCGCCGTCGTCGGGCGCCGTCGCTGGGATGCTGCTGGATGCGGCCGCCGGTGGCGCTGCCGCGGTCGCTGTCTGCGGTGGCGGCGCCTTGTCTTCCTCGTCAAACGTCTCTTCCATATCGTACGCGTCTTCCACGTCGTCGGCTGGTGCAGCTGCCGCGGGCGCTTGCGCCGCGGGCTTCGCGGCCCGTGGGGACTCGTCCTCTTCGTACTCGTTGTAGGCGTCTTCGTCGTCGTACGCCGTCTCGTCGTCAATCTCGTCCTTCGTGGGCTGCTTGACCAGCTTTGGCACGGCCACTGGGGGCGCAGTCGCAGCGGCAGGCGCGCGCGGTGTGGTGGTCTCTTCCGCCTCAAAGTCGCCGTACTCGGCATCATCCGTCGCTGGCGACGGCACCGACTCGACCGGGGACGGCACTGCCGCCACTGACTCGGCAGACTGGGGCTGCAGCGGCTCCACTCGCGGTGAATCTTCCTCAAACTCGTTCTCGTCATCCTTATAGAGCGGCTCGTCTTCCTCAGGCGGTATTGGTGCTGACACCACAGCCGGCTCCGACGTTGCCGCGGTGACTGCTGTCTCTTGTTCAGGCGATGGTAACTCGTCGTCGTCGAACGCGTATTCTTGAGCAGGCTCGGTATTGTCTCCAACAGGCGCTGCATTTTCCACAGTGGCTTCCTCGACAGTATCATCACGTCCACCAGCGTCCAAAGCCAGCTCGCTTTGGGGCTCCTCGCTATGAGGCTCCTCGCTATGGCGCTCCTCGCTTGCATTGGTGTCTGCTGGCTCCACTGTCGCTTCGTCTCCGGTCGAGAGCGGTGCAGGCGCATTGGGCGATTCTTCAAGTTTCACGGCATCGTCCAGGGAAGTCACAACATCATCACTAGGCTCAAAGGCTGCATCAGGTGGTGCAGCCTGAACTGACTCGACAGGAGACGGTTCTTCAGTAGTATCTTCGACCGAAAGCGCGGTGGCTGTGTCATCAGGCGAAGTAGCTGTTGGCGCTTCATCGTGTTCCACGATGTCGAGCGGGGAAATCGTAGCATCACCATCACTAGGTTCCACGGCGGCATCAGGTGGTGTGACATCAGATTCTTCAGCCCCAGCGGTCTCGGGCTCTACAGCCTCCTCCACGGCAGTGGCCTCGACCTGTGGCTGGCCAGGCGTTTCAACAATCGATGGGTCTTCCGAAGTATCTTCGTCAGTCGGCGTGGCGGTAGAATCATCAATTGCGGTCAGAGTTGGTTTCAGTGCCTCTGTATCTACCTGTTCCAATCCTGGAGTCACAGCCTCCACAGCCTCAACTGCGCCATCGGCCTCAACAGCCTCAACGACCTCTGCAGTCTCAGTAGTCTCAGAAGTCTCCACAGTTTCCACAGTTTCCGCAGTCTCCACGGCTTCCCCTGCTTCCACCGCTTCCACAGCCTCAACAGTCATCGCCGAACCCAATGGCTCGTTGTCAACCGCCACTGCGATGCTAGACTTGACTTCGAGATCTATTGCACCATCGTTGGCTTGCGCATCCACTGGTTCTTGCTCCCTTTCCTCCAGTTCGGTTGGCAATTCTATCTTATCGTCGTTCGTCACTTGTTCCAGTGCCGCAGTACTGCCCGATGCAGTATCAGTAGCATCTGTGTCCTCGATTATACCAGCAGACGACTCACTCAGGCTCGCGTTCGGGTCCACAACATCAGCTACAGATGGCACCGTAATGTCTTCCGATGACATCGCTGCAGAAGGCTCCTCTGGGGCTTGTTCGTCGTGGAGCTCTGAGGGAGGTTCATGTGAATCGACCGTGCCCTCATCAGTTGGAGAGGCGATCTCTTTCCCATTATCTTCAGGCGAGGCAGATTCCTCGGTGTCTTTCGCGGGATCGCTCTGCGGAGCATCGTCTGTCGGCTCACCGGAGTCGGGCATGGTTAAAGTAGTGACTTCGACAACGCCGACGTCGGGCTCTACAGCAATGTGTTCTCCTTCAACGACATGTGCCGCTTGATCTACCGATAGATCATTCTTCTGCTGCTCAGGTTCCTCTACAGCCGATGACGACGGCTCTGCCTCAAAGTCATGTTCATCAGTACCAATAATCTGCGTATCGGCGGCCGAAGCTTCGAACGGCTCAGCCACACCACTCGTTTCCAACGCTGAGCTCGTATTAGCTGCTTCATCCGCCAACGGCGCATCACTCATGGGTGGCTCAGGATCTTCGGGACTATTGGACGGCTCACCTATGACTTCGCCCGTCGTAATGTCAAAATCGTCTGCTCCGTAGGCGTCGTCGAGATCGCTCCGCGCGCTCACCGCGACTTGCTCCTCCTGTCCAGGCTTCGTTTCGTCGGTATTCGTTGTCGTCGTGGACTCTGGCGCTTCGCTCACGACGGGTTCCTGCACAGATTCGGCTGGGGACTTGTCCAATGCAGACTCCTCTGGAGCATCGGAGAGTCCACTAGCAATGACTTCGTCCAGCGCATCATCAAAATCTTCTGCTCCGTACGCGTCGGAGGCATAGCTTCGTGCGGTCTCTGCCACGCGCTCTTCCGGTCGAACTGTGGTGTCGTCGGCGTTCAGAGTCGTCGAAGGCTCTAGCGTCTCGTTGCCGAGTTGTTCCTGCGCTGGCTCGGCTGGTGATTCATGCATTCCGGACTCCTCCTCAGGAGCATCATCATTCAGGGCTACTGGTTTGGTCTCTGACGTGGTAGGGTCATCCATCGGCGATTCCACTTCGAATGCTGGCGTTGCCTCTGGTGTCTCAGTTGCATCTTCCTTCGGTAGATCCTCACTTGTCTGTGGCGAATCCGCTTCGTACTGGTCGCCATCCATAGAATCAGGGTCAACGAAGTCTTCGGCGAACGTCTCGGTCGATATGATATGTGCCGGCAGCTCGCGTGATTCTTCATGACGTAGCGGCTCCTCTGCCTCCGGTGCAACAGGATTTTCGCTTGGGCCGGCAGGTTCCTCTTGTGTTTTGGGCGTGCTGACTGCAATGCCGGCATCCTCGGATGCCGAGCGCTCCAGTTCAAGACTTTCAGCCGCCTCGTCTACATGTCCTGACGCCGAGATCGGTAGCTCTGTAACGTCTTTTCCTTCAAGTTCAGGGGGAGCAGAGTTTTCCGACTGAATCGTAGCTTCCGGGGCAGTTGTACCAGCATCATGCTCCAGTGGCGCCGCTTCCAGTGCAGCAATTTCATCGAGCGGTGCAACTGTCGCCAGCACCTCGTCATCCTCGACATCCTTTGAGCCGTCTGGTCTTGTTTCTTCAGCCTCGTCAGTTGTGTCTGGATTTTTACGAGGCACTGCTTGGTCCGCGGTATCGTCTGCGAGCGTGTCATCCTCGTACGTGGTTTCTTCGTTCGGTGTTGCCGCCCGTGATTCTAATGCTGCGGCGTCGTCTTCAACAGCACTGATTGATGGCTCTGCTGAAGCTGGAGTGGCATCGTCCGGCGGAATCACCACCAAACTATCCTGCCCATTGTGCGTATCGTCGACGGATGGTGCAACAACCTCAGCTAAAACTGGTTTGTCCGACGGGGCGCCTAGCAAACTGTCCACATCTCTCATTAAGGCCTCGTCATCGTCCACTGGGGACTCTAATGGCGATTCACTTGCATACTCCTTCTCTCCTTCGCCCTCTTTTGCCAATACCAGGTCTTCTTCAGAGGAAGTTTTGTCGACTTCAGTCGCACCAACAGCCACCTCGTTGATCACAGTATGGGGTTCCTCAGTCGCGACCTCGTCGTCAAACTCCGCGTCGTCAGCGTATGCGTCAGCAGTGGTTGGTCTCACTTCATGATTCCGGGCTAGCGTCTCGGAGGTGGCTTCTTCTCGCGCAGTCTGGGTCTCGACTGCGTCCTCACCTGGATCCTGCTCTGGTGATTTCTGTCCGGCTTCATCGGGTTCATTCACGACCTCCACAGATGGAGTATCTTCCGCGCGTGGCGTTTCTCCCTCGAATCCATCATCACCATATGCAGCTGCAGTTGCTGGGCGAGAGACAGTGGAAGCCGATTGGTCATCTTCATCGTGTTGTTCGGTCGAGCTCGTGTCTTCTTTCCCAGTCGGAGGTGGCTCCTGGTCCCCATCGGAGGAAGTCACACCGACGGTAACACTCTCTTCACCACTGTATGAGAGTAAATTGTCCGAAGGAGATACAGAATCCACCGCGGCTGCTGCTTCCTCTGCAAGTGCTTCACTTTTCGGCATGGTAGAGACATCCGTCGAATCTGTTTCGACCACACCATCATCTTCCCCAGTCTCTACAGGCGTGATAGATCGCTCGACGACTGCATCGGGCGCTTGATCTTCACTATTAATCACTGCCACTGCATCATTTGAGGGTGATGCCAGGTCACGGGCTGCATTTTTTGCTTCTGTCTCACCTTCAGCATCATCGCTACCGCCAAGCGCTGGTACATCGCCAGGATCGCTGAGCTCGAGAACGGTTTCTTGATGAGCAAGCTCAACAGCAACCTCTGATTCCGAATCTTGGGCTGCAGACACCCCATCGTCGTCGCCATCCCCACCGAGGTCGGGTACGACATCGGCGATCACAGGTGTCTCCACGTCCGATTGAGGAGATCCAACGTCTGCGACACCACCCACGGGAGATAGTGTCGATTCATCGTCGAACGCCGAGTCGTCCGCGTACGCGTCGTCCGCATATGCGTCTGGTGTTGCCTGCCGATCTACCTCGGCCACTGACCTCTCGTCGGGTATCACTTCTTGTTGCGAACTGGGGTCACTTGTGGTGTCCGCTTGTATCTCAGGTTGCTGGTCACTCATCGAGATAGGTTCCTGAGGAGCCTCACTTGCGTTCACATCCGAGTCAACCACTGCTGTGTCCATGTCTTTCGTTGTTTCTTCTGCATCTCCGTCAAAATCTGCATCATCGTAGACGTCTGGTGTAGTCGTGCGCTCGTGCGCGGATTCCTCAACTTCAGACTGCGGTGAATCGTTCGGGATATCCACAGGCTCTTCCACCGCAGCCACATCAGCTGGTCCATTGATGGTTTGTTGCTCATCTCCTGAACCAGCTTCGTCGCCATCCCCAACGTGAGCCACGCTGCTAGGAGTCTCTGTTGAAGGCTCTGGTATACTCACCTCTGCTGTCGTCGCGTTTGATTCGAACACTGCTTCAGGGTCTGCGGTAGCAACAGTGTCTTCACATTCCGTGGCGGGAGGAACATCTTCAGTTAATTCACGAGTAACAAAGGCGTCTGCCGCGATCTCCAACGCACTAGCATCATCTGTGGCTGCAGCCAGCTCGTGGGTTGGTTCAAAGTCTTGTACTTCTGCCAGTTCATCACCTGCAGGTACCGATTCATCTCCAGCAAACTCTGCATCACCGTAATCGTCCTCGTTATCTTGGGATATCTCGACTTGGGCTTTGGGCTGTGGTTTTTCTAGCAGAGGCTCACCCACGGACGGCTCGGGTTCGGAAACCATTGGTGCTTCGACATATCCGGTGCTCGCCTGCTTTTGAGCGACCTCCACTTCGTTTTCTGGCTCAAGAAGAGGTGCTGCAACCGTGAATGGCGTATCGATCGGTGGATTTGCATTAATTGTCTCTTCTTCATCTTCCGCTGCGTCCACAAGTTCACCACCTTCTGTATTCTCTGGGGCATCGTCAAAGTCTTCGTCAGCGTATGATACATCCGTTTGACGACTCTCTGGCCGATCGGCTTCTGCAGGTGTCGGAGCACACTGTTCTTCTTGCGCATCCGTGTCAGCTGTGATTTCATCCGCCGGTCTCGATGCTAGCTGCTCGTCCGCAGAATCACCAAACTGACGCTTTTCGAGCTGATCGTCGGAGCTTTCGAAAGTGACATCGCCTTGGTCTTCAACCGGGACTGCCTGTGGTTCTTGCTCACCGACAGATGTGACATCCACTTCCTGAGGAGCATCTGCATCTGACTCTTGGGCAACCACGCTCGATTCTGCTGGTTCTGCGTCGGCTTCGATTGTCGTCTCATCAGTTGGTAATGGGGTTCCGAGATGTTGAGTCTCGTGAGGTGATTCAACTTCAACTTGCTTAGGTTCATCAGCTTGCTCATCGGATGTTGCCGTAGAATCAGCGGCAGCTTCCGTAGCAGTATCACTTGTTGCTGCTACTTCTACAGGCTCTTCAGTCTGAACTGCGCCGTTCGGCTCCGGCTCCGTAGGTGCAGACGCTTCAGCATTCTCGACAACAGGCACGTCTACGTCCACCACGGCCTCGGTCGCCACAGAAAACTCCGTGACTTGGGCTGTGAGGTTCATCAGAGCCTCAAATGATACACCGTTGTCCATCTCAGCACCGACGTCCGCACCGTCGTCGTCCAAGGTCTGTGGTCCGTTATCGATATCGTCAAAGTCATTGTACTCGTCTGCGTACATATCGTCAGCTGCCGAAGACGCCACTGCCACTGCCTCTTCAACGGCAGCCTCCACTGCTGTCGGCGAAGAGGAAGCCGCATCACTTGGCACAGTCGATGTCTGCTCATCCGTGGTCGACTCTTCAGTAGCCTTCCGTGGAGCGACCTCGTCTGTCTCCGAAGTACTACTTGTTGCGGGCACGGACTCTGCTAAAGCGGTCGCTGGAATTGGCTTTGATGCATCCGCTGGTGCTGATTCAACCACCTCTTCGGAAACTTTCGACGGTTCAACAGATGTGCCATCGACTGTGGTTGTTGTCGGCCGTGCTTTCGTTTCGTCGTCGATTGACTGTGGGGAAGCCGCGTCTTCTGGAGCAACAATCTCATCACTGACAGTTTTGTCGCTGGTCTCGCCGTTGACCGTGGATGCAGCCACACTGACGGCAGCTGCTGTGGCTGCCGTCACTGCAACTCCGGCGACGACTTGAGACGGTTTTGCTGCCTTGGCGCTCGTCACTGGTTTCGCAGTGAACGCTGGTTTGCTCGTCGGCTTACTGTTTGTCGCTAATCCATTCGCTTTTGCCGGAGTGGACACGGGAGCCGCTACAGAGCGAGCAGGTGTCGCTGCGTGGGGTTTCGTACTCTTGGATGTTGCGACGGGTTTGCTCGCGATTGCAGGTGTTGGACCTGGTGCCGCAACTGGTTTCTTGACTGGAGCTGGCTTCAGAGCCGCCGCTGGGGGCTTTTTCGCAACGCTAGTGTCAGGTGTGGCAGCTATGGCGGCAGCATCCCCTGCTTGTGCACTCGACTTCAGCGTAGCTGGAGCAACGCGAGATGTTGAAGCCACAGAAGGCGGTGGTTGCTTCTTCTTGGTGCTTGCGGATTGCACTGGCTCCGGTCGCTTGGTCGTTTTCACTGGTGAATTGTATGATTCCGAAGCGAGTGACACAGTGCTTGACTGTGCCAGAGATGACTTCGCTTTGTCGATCATTTTGTGCAACTTTTCAGCGAAGCTCAAGCGCTCGCGTTCCTGTGCTGCGTCCCTTGCTTCGGCAGTAGGTTTTGAGGAGGCTTCAATCTCATCCTTGAACAGCTGGGCAGCATACGAGTTGAAGGACTCTGTTGACGCGTTAGAGCCCATACCGTTGTCTCTTGAAGCTACCTTCGTCCGAACAGTTGGCCTATTGTTACTGGACTTGGTTGTTGTCTTCGATCGAGACGAACTCGCGCCGTGTCGATTGGTCTTCGGTGACACAACAATCGGCGAGGCCATGCCAGTGGATGATGTTGCTGCTTGAGCGTGTTCTAGCTTCAAGTGGAATGATGATGATCTCGGCGTCTTCACATCACCGTCCTGCTTCTTAGTTACCTTTGTTGTCGCTTGGACCTGCTGACGTCGCAAGGTCGCTGGAGACTGTTGCTCATCGTCTGCATCCAAGCTGGCGCGAACATCACCTCCGCTTGACCGAACCTTCCGTGCTTCGCCAACCAAACCTTTCGCGGCATTCTTTTCCGACCGGCTCGACAACGGTTTTGCGTCCTGCAGGATGACAGACTTCACAGGGGACGCCCACGAAATCCCGTCGCTCGCCCCTCCTACAGCCGATGCTGATACGATGTGCGTCTTGAGCTGCCTTCGTTTGATTCCGTGTGTTCTCATACTGTGGTCGTTCGGATGGGACGAATGCATCGCACTTTTCGCGTCGACTCCATAGGTTTCGAAGAGCAAGTTTGTTCGCTCGTCTTTGACAAACCGCTTTTTGTCACTTGTCATCGCACCGTGGTTGTCGAGTATCACGAGCGGACTTCCGACTTGATTTCGCTGCTGCAGCTGCTGGTGGTACGCAGCGGCAGACGGCGACGGCGCGTTACTATCACCGAAGGGTCGGATATTGGGCGGTAAGTGTGGCGCCTTTCCGATCGGTGATGTATATTTCGAGAAGGATAACGCATCGCGAGCATTCGCCGCAACCGCTCCAATCTGGTGAGAACGCGATGGCGACGGGAATCCATTCATCGAACTGACGCCACTTTTCTGCGAATGGGGGGCCTTGCGCTTGCCGCTACTGCTCTTCGCGTTCCCACTCGCTTTTCCGCCTGCTCTTCGATGTTGGGAAAGTCGCTGGTTGTGGAGATCCTCCATGGAGCTGGACTCACCCAACACGTTATGTGCTGCGTGTTGCACACGTTTGTGTGGTGATGACTGGTCCATGCTACACATTGCGATCTCCCTGGATGCGCTCGCGGCATACTTTTGAATGCCTGGCTCCATCGGAAACTTGGCCATCACCGTGGATAGCTCGCTGAGCCCGTTGAGGTCGAGTACCATTTGGGCTGCGTGGCGGTGACACGATGCGAGGCACATGAGTAGAGTGCCTGCGGCACAGCAAGCCTTCTTGTCCTCAAACGACAGCGCCTGGCGCAGCAGAAACAGCAGCAGCGACACTGGCGATAAGTCACTCAGCCCTGGGCCCGAGATGCCGTCTCCACACAGCGCTTCGATGGTTGTCTTGTCGCCGAGTTCGCATAGCTCAAGCAGCACTTCGCACGCGTAGTAGTGCACTTGGCGAGTATGCACGCTGTACGACTTGTGGAAAATGATGGTTGCGAGGACGAGGTGCGAGACGCGGTTCTCGAGCAATGCAGCTAGCCCGGCGTGGGCGCGTGTAAACACCGCGAGCGCGCCACAAGCCGAAGCCTGTAGAATCGCGTCTTCCGGGAACCTGCGCATCGCGATGGTCACGAGATCGACGATGCCGTTTCGCAGAAAGAAGTGTGTGCTCTTGCCGCACAAAAAGCACAGGCGGCGCAGTAGCACAAACCCGTAGCACTGGATGACCGCGTGTGTGTGGTGCTGCTTGAGAATGCCCATCAACAGTTCTTCGCCGCCACGCGAGTGCACGAGATCCGCCGTCGCCTGTGGGAATGCACGCATCTGCTTCACCAGCGTCGACAGCAGCGTCTTCGTTGCCACTGCGTCGCCCGAGCAGGTCTCGAGGCGCTCCATGGTCGTCACAATGTTGGCGTACTCGTCGACCACGCCGTTGTTGTTGTCTGTGACAGCTAGCGCGTCGGCAACAGCGGAAGATTGCTCATCCGCCGCCGGCGAAGACATGGCTTTCGGTTTCCGCCTGTCATGATGCGACGCCTGGGCGAAGTCCTCTCCGAGGTTCGCGTGTTCCCTTGGAGGTGAAGGAGCCAAAGTTGCCTGTTCCGGCGCGGCATCTTTGACGGCAGACTCCCCGTTGGACGTGTCCTCGGTTGTCGCAGATTGCGTCTCTTTCGTGTCGACCTCTTCTTTGCTGGCATCATCCACGGGTGTGGCGGGTCGATCGCTGTCGTGGGCGCCGTCGATCGCAACCGGCGCGTCCTCCTGCTCGACCTGCTCGGAGTCTCTCTCGGACGGAGCCTCATCCGCCGTGTCGTCCTCGGCGGCAACCACCAGCGTCTCTCGGATGAACGCCATGGGCACGCTCGCCTCCACCTCGCCGTCGTCGTACTCGATCGTGAACGACCCGTCGTCCTGCACCTCCTGGATCTTGCCGGCGTACCACTCGTCGCCGCCGGCGTAGCGCCCGTACACGCGCGAGCCCACGCAGATCGTGCCGAGCGCGTGGACGCGCAGGAACTTGGCCGCGACATTGTGCTCGGCCTCGCCGTCGTCGTAGAGCACGTCGAACGCCGCGCCGTCGTCGCGCACGGCCGTAATGAAGCCCGGGTACCACACGTCGTCGCTGTTGCCGTCGTAGAGGCCGTCCACGCGGTCGCCCACGGCGTACCGCCGCGCCATGATAGAGACGGGGAAGAGACGCGGGCACCGGGGCCGATGATGATGATGACCCGCACGCCTGGCGCGCGGAGGGTCGGCCGGTGGAAATACTGGCAAAGCGGAAACCGATCCATGAGGTCCTTTGTGCGTCTGGCGTTGAAGTTTCCGTTACAGAGAATAGAGGAGAATTCCCTTAACGAAACACGGAAATACGGTAAAATAGGAATGTGGCGGGGAGGAGGAGAAAATGGATGCGCGAGTCGCCGTCATCATAATAAAAAAACACAAGTCCCTACTATTCTCTCTCTCTCTCTCGCTCCCGATGAAGATGCTCGTATGGGCTTTCGACCCTCCGTCCGCTGATCTGTCGGTAGCACTTCCCTTGCTTTCAGTCACTTCAATGTTGTTGCGTTCACAGCGCCATCTGCGCCTGTCGCGCCGCTTTCTCGGCGCGGATGCGTTCGATCAGCTGCATGACTTGCTGTCGGTCGGCTTCTAGCTGGGCCATTCGCCGCTCGACGGGCCAGTCTTGCTCTCGCAGCACGGCCTGTGCGCGCTGAAGCTCGTCTTGGTCCTGCTGGACTTTGCGCGCAATCTTGTCGCGCAAGTAATCGCACTGCGAGACCACGCAGCGCTCGCCGTGTGGCGTGGGGCAGTGCTTGGCATGGTAGCAAAGCAGCCCCCAGATCCGCGAGCAATTCGGGCAGCTACACGGACATCAATGAAGCGTTAACAACTCGCAATCTGGATGCAACCACCAGCAATGATTCGACGTACCTTTCAATGGGCGAGTGCTTGCGCCGCGGCCCGTAGCACCGCACGAAGTGGTCAATGCTGGCTTTGATTTTGTGACACCGTCCGTCGCACGCCATGCACTGCTTTTGCGGACACGTCGCCGCGTGCCGAAGCGCTTCCTCGTACACGCGGAACTTCTGCTCGTGCGCGGCGCCGCCCGCCGTGGAGCCGCCTGGTGGACCGGAAAAGCTGCCGCTCGACAGCCGCCCGCGGAACGAGCTGTTCGTATCCATGTCGACGTCCATGGTGCCGTTAGGATTCGATGGTGCTGGCTGACGCCGTGGTCTTCTTATCCGCGTGCGTGCGTACGGGGCAAGCCGTTCGGCCAAGAGAACAAAAGCTCGATCGCGTTCGGCTTGAGACGCGAGGGAGCGAACCCACCGGAAGATCTGTTAGCGCGCGCTGCGGCGTGGGAAGCAGCACGGAGACGCGCGAGCGTGCGATGGAGTCGCTGGGCGTGCCCCTTGCACTGGAGCCACGGGAGGGCGGAGGGAGGGGGGAAGCCGGATGTGCCTGCTCCTCTTCCCGTTTCCTGTGTGGGAGACACGAGGGAAATACGTAATGACACAGGCGGGACAGCGGAGAGAGACCATCACTCCGGTTTGCCTCCGGTTCAGAACAGTGACGCTTGGGATGCCACTAATCTGGGGGAAGAGATACGTTTCTAACCGATTGAACGGTTCAAACCAAGTCGTTAGGAACTCTCATGACCCACGCGAAAACGAAACGGAAACCCTCATGCAACGACTTGGCCGCCGCTTCGGGATGGCGGCGACGACTGGGGAAAGGATACGTATTCGATAGAACGAGGCATGGACACCAATGGGAGTGCTAAATGGTCGCTAGATGTATTTCCCTAAAGCGAATAAATACGGCTAAATCTCTATGTTTCTGGGGGGGCGCGGGGGGCAAGTGCGTGGCGCTTTCGGAACGAACGGAATACTGGGACGCGAAAAGCAAAATAAAATGCTGGGCCGGCGAGAGAGGGCGTTCCCATGCGCTCACCTCTATGCCGAGCAGGCGCTCGGCCGCAGCGGCGTGACGTCGTCGGCGACCGGCGTGAGCTGGCAGTGGTGACGCACGAGCTGCTGGTGTGAGGCGTTGAGCTCCGTGTAGCCTTCGAGGCTGCCCAGCGGGATCGCATGCACGTGCGGGTAGCACTCGAGGTGGTGCCAATTGATGCAGACGTAGCCGTTCTTGTGCTGGTAGACGACGCCGACGCGCAGGCGGTCCACCTCGATCGTCGAGTCGCACGAGCGGCAGCACGCGTGCGCGCGCCGCGTGCACTCGATGATGTACGTGCCGTCGCGCGTCCACGGCGACTCGATGCAGTCGGCGTTGGTCGGGCTATCGTGGGTCATGCTCGCTGGTGGTGGTATGGCTTGGGCGGCGGAGCTTGTTGGAGAATGAGGTCGGGAGAGGAGGCTGCGGCCGCGGGAACGGTTCTACGCGGTCGCGGGGCGGCTCGTCTTCCGTCGGTTCTGCCTCAAGCGCGAGTGGGTTCAGGACGCCTAGTCCACGCTGGGGCAAATTCCACGTCGGTCGAGTACTTCAAGAAAGTTGGCGCGTTTCCAACGAAAGCCACAGCTGCCCCCAACGAGTTGCGGTGGCCAATGTGGTCTGAGACGGCGGAGTCAACACACTGCGCGGATTGAGTCGTCCAGGAGTTGTTGGCCACACTGGACAGCAAACGAGCGGCAGGATCGACGGAACGTTGGGCGCGGCGGTGACGAAGCTACGAAGGTCTTCGAAGCGAGCAGGCAATCGAGCTGCTGGAGCTGCGCGCGGGGCGTTGGCTTGGGATGGTGCGTGGGGATTCGAGTGTGGTGGTGGATCGGGATCGTCCGGTTTGCCGCGCGGCACCCGGGTTCTCCTCTTGCGCCCTGGACACTGGGCAGCGATCCCGGGGACCCGGGGAGGGCAGGCCCGGCAGCCAGTCCCCACAGCCAACACGATCGGACTTGTCTCGTCTGCGCGACGGTGCGAGTCACTGCGAGCTGTTTAGGCCAAGCGGCTGTTGCGTAACTGTTGGTTGGCGAAGTTGGCTCCAATCGTGCAAATACCTCTATACTTTTATGTGACCCCTCACACGTGCCAGAGACAAGACGCCATCCAACTCTGCTGCGTGTGACTCTCTATCCAAAGTACCCACAGCGAATCTGGCTGTGGGTGGCATACCTGTATAATACGATACGGCCGCTGGGAACCTGCATTTCTTTGCCCGACGGTAGGTATCGGTTTAGACAGGATGCCAGTGGGGTTGGGTCCTGAAATCCGGCCGGAAATCTCAAAAATTTTAGTTTGTGTTTCAAATTACTCCAGGTCGAATCCAGCCCCATTCCAACCTCGCTCCACCCACGAAACAGGATTTCTCGGTTTGCAGATGGGCTCCAATCTCTGTTTCTTGGACCGTTCCCAACGCAGATTCTAAATGTGTTTTTCGTTCCAGGATGTCGTATAATCTGCGTCCGTTAAAAGGACTCCTTTCGGCCATCCGCCATGAGAACCCTTGCGCCCCTACTGTACTCGCCGCGCTTGCTGTACCGCGCCTTTTCAATTTGGATCTGCCTCTTGGGAGCCACGGTGGATCGCAAAGCTCCTTCAAGGTGTCGCAGAGCCAGAGGCGATACCGAATGGAAGTCCCATTGCAGAACGAGGGCGGAATGCGCTTTCCGTCGCTTCACACGGTTCGCATCGTTGCAGTCATTAGCACCGCAATGTCTCAACTCCATCACTTCGCGGTTTCGTACACAAAATGCGCAGGCTGGGACAGTCAAAAGATCTTTTCGTTCAGCAGGAGAACGTTCTCCTGTTAAACATCTATCTGCGGCTCCTCTACAACATCAAATTTGGATTTGGATTGTGGTTTGGTCTGGAGAGAATCGTGAAAACCCCTTCTTCAGGTTAAATCCGAAGGGATCCCTCGACTCCCGTTCTCGCTCTAGGCGCAGCTCTCCTCTCACGCGGCACCTATGGAAGGGCAACGCGCCGCGCGATGAATGAGAAAAGCGTTGGCCGGGACGCTGCGGCTGGCACACGCAAGCGCAGCAACTATCATACGCTACAAGACACAGAGCCCAGTGTGGGGGAACGGGGTCCGACTGCGTCGAATCCAAACGAAGAGTGAGCGGGGTGGAACCCAAACGGGCGTGACGCTGCTGGATCTGATTGGCGCGAGCGGAACCACTGGTTGTGGTAGGCTCGATATTTCCACCAATCACTAGAGTCTATTCCGATAAAAAGCGTGATGATTGGCTGATGGGGGCATGTCAAAGAGAAGCGAGCGAGCCTTCTCTTTGAGATGGCTACAGCGGAATAATGGAGCTCCCAGCAAAGGTTCTGTAGAACGTGATCTCTTTGATATGGGACTACAAAGGGGGCGTGCTCGAGCCCATACGCATGAGAACTTCTCGTGTGTCTCAACGCACCAGAGTCGCTGTGGTTGCTCTAGAGAGTGTAGGTGAAACGCCCGCGGTGCGTCATGCGGTCGCCTTCTACGTTGAAGAAGCGCTTGAGCCAGCTGAGTCGCAAAATCTGCGACGTGTTCCCGTCGACCGCCATGCTCACATCGCGCATGAATGTGAACTGCGTGTCGAGTCGGTAGACGAGAGCGGCAGGAGCATCAGTGGAAACGGCACCACCGGTGTAAGTCGCGCGCTCACCATAGTCCTCCGGTCGATCCTCCACGAGCCCGAGCTTGAAGAGGCGAGCGGTGGTCACGCTCATCTCCTGGTGATGGTGATGATGATTGACGTCGACACCTTCGTGGTCCTGGAACTTGTGCACACGCAAGCAACGAGGGTCGAGGAATCCGACGTGTTGACACATTCGCCGAAAGTCTTCTACGTACACAGAGGCCGACACGAGGTCATCGATAGCGAGTGAAGGAGAAGCTTGTTGCAGCGACGGCAGCGACTGGAGTCGGCGCGTGCTGCTCACGTACGAGAGCCGGCACTCACCGCCCTCGAGCAGCAAATTGAACGCGACTTCAAGCAGCAGTGCCTTGTGAGCAGCGCCTTGAAACGAACAGTTGAAGAACACCATATCATGACGGGCCACGAGGGCCGAGTTCGCAGTGTGGTCGAAGGCGGCCACGTTCAGAACCCGCAGGTTGCTAGTCGCATACCCCAGCGTCTTCACAGCGTACGTGTCAGTGTGCTCTCCGGCCGTAGCGCATGCAACCGGATTTGCCTCGAAGCACGTGACAGAACCGTGCTCGCCCACCAACGCGTCCGCGATAAAAGCATCGCGGGTGCAGTTGAAACCGATCACAGCGACATGCAACCCCTCGATACCGGTCGGGAGCGATACGGAGCAGTGTGGGCAGCAAAACGGTTGCACCGCTGCCGGAATGTCATGGAGAAGACCGGACGGGGCGACGTCGATGGGATCCGATGCGTCGCCACTCGCGGTAGCGTGATACGCACACGTCGTTCGTAGATCACTTACCGCCGAGAGTGCGGCGACATGTTGGTCAATCCCGCTACTGTTATACGGAGATGGGAGCTGGAAATTCATGGGCCATCGGCCAGGTGCTCCAAGAGCGTTCTTCTTGGGTCTCTTACTCGCCAAATCACCGAACTGCAGGGCCATAGGCAGAGACGACGACGATGGCGCCATGGCCTGATCGCCGCTCTCTATGGTCGTGATCGTACCCTTCCGTAGCCGAATCCCGTTGCGGTGTTTGAACCGCGCGAGCCACCCGACTGACAGCACGAGTTCTTCATCTTTGATGCCGTGCTGTTGCTTGAGCCGTTGCGCCTCCTCCATGATAAACGCCTCGGTCAGAACGGGAGCGCTTCGCGCGCCACTGCCACCGCCCGGAAGTGTGTCGTCCGGCAGCAACTGCGCCGCGATACCATCGTGGCGGGCGAGGTGCGCGCGCATGGCCTTGACCAGGTCCTCCTCGAACGCCGGGAAGAGCGGCTTACGCTTGCGCTTCATGTTCGGGTTCGGGTGGGCCTCCACCTGGAGCTGCTGCCAGTCCATGCACATGATCTTGGACAACGTCGAGCGCCCGACCTCCCAGCCAAACTTGTTCGCGATCTCCTGCCGCAGCGCGTCGTGCGATGGCACAAAGTCGGCCCGTGCCTTGGACTCGCTCACCTGCTGGTCGCAGAACGTCTTGACGATGAACTTCTCGTGGAGCGAGAGTGTCGTGCGCTTGCCCCGGGGCTTCCCGACCGCCGCCTTCGCGTCGCCCATGGACGCTGGGAACTCCGAGACCGCGGACGCTACGGGCAGCGCCGGTGCGGACGACGACATCACGCCCGCAGAGCCGGGCGGCGCCGCGTCCGTGGGCAGCGCCACCTTGTCTGCCACGCCATGGTGGTCACTTGATGGGTCCATTCCCGCTCTTGCGTCTTGGGACAGTGGCTCTTGTAGAGGGAGGACCAGTCAATCAATATTAGGCTAGGCTGGGCACCAAAATTAGTACTGCCATTGCATGTGCTAGATAAACTAGCCTAGACCATGGAAACTTCAGGCTCATGCAACAGACCAAGTCAATCGCGTTGATGACAACGGAGACGCCCGAGGAAGCCGTGGATGTGCCGTACTGCCGCGTCTGCCGGCGCACGAGCGAGCTGAAGTGGCGCAAGCATGTGTTCTCCAAGAGCCACCAGCGCGAGGCCGCGGAGCTGCTGGCGGCGCGGGTCGCGAAAATCGCTGAGGCGCGCGCGCAACTCCTGGACGCCGCATCCGGAGATGACCAGCTACGCTCCGCTGCGTACTGCGTGTTCTGTGAGACGACCACGTGAGCATGCGCGCCATCAGAACTCATGCCATGGGATCAAGCTGAAAGTGGATGTGATGCGCGTGCTGATAGGCAGTCGAAGCGACAGTGGATCGAGCACTACTCCTCGCCCTCACACCGCAGCCAAGTCCATGCGTTCTGCAAACACCACCGCTGCGACGCCAACCAGCAGATACGCCCACAGCTATGCCTGACGGAGAGCGACGCAGAACAGGTTCGTCTTCCAGCAGTGGTGTAGCCGTGTGCAGGACGATCGTTGGCTGATAGGCGGGTTCTTGTTGTCCAGCTGATGAAGTTTCCCGACGAGGAGCAGGCGGTGCGGGCGCGTCCATCGCAATCAGTGGGAAGCGCCGGGGGGCTCCAACCACCGGTCAGCGTAGCTTCGCTTCCTATTCAATCTGCTGGAGTGCACGCACAGGCATTTCTGGAATCCGCAGCCACGCGATTGCGTCAAGTCAGTGTGATGCGGGCCGAATCTGCGAGCATGGAGGTGGTTAACCCTGAGGCGACTGCGACTGTCTCTAGCGAGGAGAAAATGTCGTGGATGGGGCCTCACATAAATGTCTTCTCGCGCGTCCGCACGGTGCGCCCTTTAGCACCATCTGCGAAGATCGGGTCCACATGCACTCACTCTATGCCCGCAATGTGTGTTGTCTTATTGAAGGTGACCTCGGCCGATGCTATTCTTCAGAACCCCGTCGGACGGCACGAAGGGAAACGCGTGTGGGGAGGTGGTATCGTAAAAGTTAGGTGAGTTTTGGCAGGAATATCATGCGTCTCGTTAATCTACCGCTCATTCGGCTCGAGCATTATTCGCAGGAAATCGGAGTGGATTCCTTGGGGGATTGACTTGCTCATGGCTGCCGAGGACCGAGGGCTCGTTGACACGGCACCGAACAGTGCGGAGCCGACAGGCTCTTTTCAGCATCGACAAACAGACGCAGCTTATGGTGCTGGACTCGCCAGCATTGAACGACTGGAGTGGGGGGAGGCTGTGGCGAATATCCATACGGCGGCGGTCCCACCGTGGATGGTCGACACAGAGGAAGAGTACAAGCAATGCAACCTGAGGACAAGTGGGCCTCCTCAGTCTGGACCCGCAAAACCAGTGGAAAGTATTCCGACTCATGGTCGCAGTCAAGTCGAGTCGTCGAGTGCCACTGGTGGCATTGATATTTTCTCCAAACTGGAGCCTAGCTACGACGAGAAGACATGGCTACCGAATTTTGGTGGTGTATGGCAGGAGGGCTCGCGCCTCAAGACGCGCAAGGAGTTCAGGAAAGTGCAGATGAAACAACCAGCGCGAAGAAGGGACGAGGAAGGCTCTCACGCCGATTTTAAGCCGCTGAGAAGCACCCAAGCGCCGGAACCAATTGGAAGCTTTGAGGCAAATGACATCTTACCAACTAACTTATCTGCTGGTCAAACCGCTCCAGTGTCGGCGCCACCAGGCAAGGACGAGCCCACAGAAACACAGTCGGTGCCCGCAACAGATCTGGTTCGTGCCTATGAGTCGTGGGATGGCATTGTGGTTGAGAACTTACCTGACAAATTTCCATTAGAACGCAAAGAAGTTGTCTCTGCTTGCCCAGAAGGAGCGGCTTCGTGCGAAGCTCGCAGCCAAGCGGCAAAACGCGTCATAAAGCCCTCAAGAACGAAGAAAATTTCAATTCTCCCCCGGCAATCAGTCTGATGGGATTCCCACTTGATTGATAGAGAAGAAGACGCTACCAGGCTTTCTTTCCGATAGCATAGGCATGATGGAGGAAACGATCACCCTGCCCAGTGGAGCTCGTGGTCCCCCAAGCCCAGGAAAGTATCCGCTGGCTCATCCTCCAGACGTGAACGCTGTGGATGGAGACGGCTTCTTGCTCGAGAATGAATACCCATTCCTCCTTGTGCGCGAAGCAGCGGTGTCTCAAGCGTACGAAGAGGAAAAGGAGAGCTCAATCACCCAGGTCGAGGCGTAGAAGGTGGCAGTGGGGTATAGCGCAAACGGGCAGATGGGATATGATTGTACGGGATACCAATTCAGCCATATCTTCCCAGCAGGCGCGTGGTTATCTTCACCAGCTCATCTCGGACATCTCCTACGTCGATGTGCAAGCGTTGTCTCATCTTACGGGTGAAGACAAGGAGAAGCCCTACAAACCATGCATCCCTGCTGCCGTCATCCAACTTATGACGTCGGCAGACCAGATTGAAGACTTTAGGCAAAAGTCGCCTGTTTCGGCGAGGCTGGTACTCGCGAAGGTATCATTATCGGCAGTCGACGCATAAAGTCTGGATCTACAATCGCAACCCGCGACCGTACATCGCCCCGCTCGCACGCATCGCGTTCGACTAGTGGCTCGGATTCACGCTGGATTGCCTTTCGATTCGAGACGCACGACTGCGAACTGCTTGATAGAACAGGAAGCCTCTTACAGTGGGTGATTTAGCACGACTGCTACAACCCCAGCCTCGCGTGGATCCGATCTTGCCAATCGATACTGTCCAACTGTGGCTAATGCCCTCACATCTTCGCCTTGTCGACTCTTTCATTACGTGTTTGATTCGCCTTGTGTACCCCTGAGCACGGTGTAAAACGCGCCATAGGCGTATGAAGAGACAATCTCGACTCGCGTTGACTTCAATTTGCAGTTGCAACATTTGTGAATATCTAGCAAGCCTAAGCCGTCGCCTCCGCGGCGAGTGCAGCGTCCTTCGCATCCTTCTCCGCGAGCACCTTCTTGAACTTGTTCACTTGGGACGAAAAGGCTTGATTGCACTTCTCCGTGAACGGCTTGCGCATATCGTACGCGTCTTCACCATCGGCGTAGTATCCCTTCTCGATGTCGTACACCCTTCGTTGCGGAAAAAATACGAATTCGGGTTAGCCACATACCCAGGCAAATACAGCAATCGGCGCGCTGTGAGCGTACTGGTATTCGAGCGTCTTGCGGTACAAGTGGATCGCGGCGGCGTTGCCCTCACGCACGTGGAGCGACACGTATTCGGCGTTGAAGCTCTCCACCATAGCACGCTCTGTGAACCGATAAGGTATGTCAGACGAGTTCCCATTTCCAATGCTCCCCGATGACGTAACGTACGCGCAGCCTTCATGAGCTTGGTAGCAATTCCCTTCTTGCGGTGCGTGCGCAGCACAGCGAGCGACGTGATGTGGCCGTGCGGCACCGACGCCTCCTCCTCCCTGTCCAGATCAACGTCCACGTCAATCACAATGAGATTCGAGCCGCGCCACTGCCTCTCCGGACGCGCCCAGCTTACATCTTCGCGAGCACGTAGCCGACAATCTTGCCGTTGTGGTCCTCGGCGACGTAGAGCAGCTGCGGCCACGTCATGATGTGGTAGTAGTAGTACTTCATCTGGTAGTTCTCCGGCAGACACCAGAGGTTGGCATTCTGCATCTGCAGCAGATCTTGCGCCTGGCACACACAAAGCGATATCCACGTGAGGAAACGCGGCTACTTAGCTTCATGCATGCGAAACACGCACCGTAGCATTGCGGATGGACACCATGGTAGCTGAGTCGACAAACGATCGCGGCGGCGGCGCGGAGCTTTCCCACGCGTTCCCTCTTTGCCTTTCCTTGGTGATGGAAAAGGTTTCCGTGCCACACACGCAGATCGCCGGATCCCATTCATTATTCTGTCTTTTGTGGTACAGGACTCGCCAACCTACAAAAACGCCAAGCTGCAAAAAACGAAACTCTAGGATCACCAGTTCATTTTCGATTTTTATGAAATAAAACCTCGATGTTTGTGAATTCACCAAGCGAGGGGAAAGAACTCCACAAAACACGGCGGGTAATCGCGCGAACAAGCGGGGCGTCGGGCGGGACGGACCGAGAGGCGACCAGAGTCCGCCGCGCCTTCGGCGACCACACGCACCAGACAAGGCGACTGACGGCCCCGGGACCCACCCGCCTCCTCCGCGTCTAAAGCACCGAAAGAGCACCTCCTCGCATCTCCCCAATTCGTCCTCCAACGGCCATGAGCACCGAGAACGGCGAGCGGACGTTCAAGCTCAAGCTCAAGCTCACGGCGCCGCTGGTGCCGCAGGCGTCGTCGCGCCAGGGCGATGAGGATGCGGACGCGCGCATCGTCATCGCGCCCATGGATGCGGACCCGAGCAAGCCGCTCCATATCGGCGCGCGCGGGGGCGCCACACTGAAGGAGCTGCTGGCGACTGCACCGAACCCAGAAGAGGCCATTCGAGCGTTCCAGTCGTCCCACGGGCTCAACTTTGCCACGACAACACGCAGCAAGCGTCATGCCAGTAATGAAAGCGGCGATACGAACGGATCCACCAAGAAACCGCGCGTGGAGCCCGTGCCACGGTTCGCACCGGCGGAGAAGCTGCTCGACTTGCTGCACGTTGGTCGCTCAAGTGTGTACACGTCCCTGTTAGAGAAGCTCATAGGGGAAATGCTGCTGCGCATCGAGGAGCTCTCGCAGGAGGAGCTACAACGACTGCTGGAGGCAACCTTCCCGTACATTGAGTTTCGCGAGCTGCGCAAAATCCCGATTGCGATTCTGGCGCGCCAGGAGGATACGCCCGAAGCATACCTGCGCGAGCTAACGGAGAACCGGCGCATCCTCAGTGAACTGCCGATCCACGTGCGCCGCAAGATCATGCACGTAGACAAGCAGGAACTGCACTACTTTGTGGAGCAGTGCACGCAAGACTACATCAAGGAGAAGCTCGAATGGTACTTGAGGCACCCGTTCCAGACGCCTGGCGCAGCGGGGTCTTCGTCGGCTATGCTTTCATCACGCAAAAGCTTTTCAATGGAAACCCAGTCGTCTTTCACGCGATCGAACTCAAATGGTGCGGCGAACGATCTGTGGAATGTGACAAGCCACATGCCCTCACCCTCAGCACGGAGCGGTGCGCAAACTGCGGCGGAAGACAGACGGCGACAGAGTGCTGCACTGGCGGCTCTGAGTGACATGATTGGCGACTCAGAGGCACTTTACCTGTCGACACTGGACATTTTGAAGGAGTACGTGATCACCGCGAACATCCCAGGAAGCTCCAACACAAATGCCAAAGACTACGTGGACTACGTGCCTTTCTTGGGGGCTCTTCGATGCGATCTCGCTAACCTGCAGCGAGACAAAACCACCGCGCAAATGCGCACCGACCCGCTGCACAAGTTTATTTGGTTTTTGGACCGAGCCGTGAAAAATCAAAACACGATGGACATGACCCAGCTCCACGAACTGCTCATGGTCGTCAAGAGGTTGCGCGTTGGTGATGTGCCACTCAACAAGAAATTCAAGAAGAAGTCAGACGTCCAGGAGGAGGAAGATAATTTTGAAATTGTGCTGGGTCCTCCACCTATTGATCAGCTGATGATCGTGCTCGACAAGATTGCGAAGACCGATGTGCGCATGATCTTTGCTGAGCCTGTCCCAGATGACGTGCCTAACTACCGGGACATCATCAAGGAGCCGATGGACTTGTCGACCATGAGAAAGAAAGCGAAGAAGGGCAAGTACAAGACGCTCGATATGTTCACTGATGACTTCAACCTCATGATCAAGAACTGCATGACCTTCAACCCTGATACGACCGTTTTCTACAAGGAAGGAAAGCGTGTCGGCAAGCGGGGTCAAGAATTTATCGAGAAGAACGCGATCACGCTACGTGGGGAGCCCCAGAGAATCCGAGCAAAGAAGCGGAAGAAGAGCGGTCCTGCCGAGACGATGACGATGCTGACGAGCGCCGGCGTGGTGACGCTGAAGGACTTTGGCGACGTCGATCAGACGGGTATGGTTCCAGAAGGAATTTGTGACGAGGCACTGGCGGATGTGGCGATGCTTCTAAGTGATCCACATGTGAAGCAAATGCTCTGCGACACCCTTCTCAAAACCCTCGCATCATGCTGGCAGAAGCGGGAGTTGCCAACAGACAACTTGGTGTGCCGAGGAGTCGTTCAACTTCTCCAGGTCGGAAATCCAGCAAGCGTGCGACGTATGTTACGGAAGAAAGATTACATCCTGCGCGCACCACAAGTCGTAACGATGCGCGTGATGCTGCCGCTGCTCATTCGGTCAATGTCTAATTATCGGATCGGTTTCTCCGGGAGCAACGCGACTTCGGCCCCTCGAGACAGCAAGATTATGAGCGAAGATTTGATAGATCCCACGTTGTGGGAAAACATGCTTCGAGCAAGCTCGGCGATCCGGTCTGTCACAAGGGCATTTGTTCTGCAATCACTCAAGGACCACCATCCTGAGGTTGCTGTCCACCTGCTCGACTTGCTGGTACTCGTGGAGGACGACATTGTGGTTCGTGATCGCGTCTTCTTACACGCGCTAGGCGAGATTGTTCTACAAGAAGTGAAGAATCACGTGTCGACTGGTGAGCTTGATTTATCGACGACAATCGGGGCCAGCTCTAGTGTGGACGCCCTAAAAAGCTCACCCGTGTGGAAGTCGATTGTGGACGGTTTCTTCGTTTCTGCGCTTGGGACACGGACTCGAGCTGTAAAAGAAGCGAGGGGGACGATTATTGAGACTGATGAGGCCGACGACGGAGATGATGCTGAGTCGTCAGCCGAGGACGCCGCCGTGAAGCCCGTCAAGCAGCAAGTAGTCAGAAGCTTCCCAGCTCCTGTGTTCCACGAGAAGGTTGTGATGATCCTCGCCTGCTCCGTTCAAATCTTGGATAAGGCGGGTTCTGTCGTCGAGTCGCGAGCAGTGGGCTCGTATCTTCGCAAAACTCTGGGCGTCACGCGTGAGGCGTGCTCTTCGCTGAGCGAGTTCGAGATGTTATGGAAGAGCCAAGTATTCCAGCAGTGTCGTGTGTTTTATGAGCCATTGTTGGCAAGGTGTCCAGATTTTTCAAGCGAACTCTTTTCCGCTGAGTACGGCAGCCTGGCTCACGAGGATGAAGAGAAGGTTGACGTCAAACCCGAGACTGACTCCCACGTGGAGACCAAGAGAAGTCACACAGCCGGTGACGACGAGGAGCTCGAGGCTGGCGAAGTCGACGAAGACGGCGCTGTGCCAGAGGCAGAGGACTGAGGTCGATAGGATAGAGAGAAGGGAAAGAAGGATCACGCGATGAGATCTGCAACTGGAGGAAAAGATGTCAACACCGAGAACCTTCTGAAACTCGATGTGTCATGCGTATCAAACTTGGGAGAGTCAGCAGTCGGTCTTCTATTCGAGTTGACTTTTTTTGTTCCCCTGTCTTTTTCAACTCAGAGGTCTCCAGAACACTCTGCGGCAGGGGAGTGTGAGTGGGTTCACAGACGCCCAAAAGCGTTCCGAGCGCTCGAAGCAGGCACACCAGGGAAGCGAGAACCATACGAATATGCGGAGCACGTTGTCGTCGGCGTCGCTCCAGTCGCGCGGGTCGCTCGCCGGCAACAACGGCGTGCTGCGCAACGACTCGATCCTCTACTTCACGGTGCTGGGCGCGCGCGGGCTCAAGGACACGCAAAAGATGGGCGTGCAGGACCCGTTCTGTACGGTCACGCTCGTGTCCCACGGCAAGGAGGCCTCGACGCCCGCGTTCAAGACGTCGACGCACGACAACGGCGGTGCGTTGAGGATGTTTGGAGCTGCTGGACGATCCGTGCGGAGGACTAATCTCGTTCGGTGGATCTCTAGGCACGGAGCCGGTGTGGAACGAGAAGGGCACGCTGCTCATTCCGGACGTCGCGTCCGACGTGCTCAAGTTCCGCATTCTCAACGAGAACTGGGTCGGCAGGTGCGGGTGGTAGTGTGGGCTTTGAGGGTGCAAGCAGCGACTGAAGGTGGAGTGTGTGTCTGCGGTAGTAACACGATTGGCGAATGCGCGGTCGCCATGCGCGATCTCTCCCGCGGTCGCTCCATGGAGAAGGAGTTTGCGCTCACCCCCAAGGGCTTCGTGCGCGTGCTCATCTACTTGGCGCTTGCGCACGGTAAGCTTTCTGTCTGCGCTTGGTAATTTTGGTGCAGTCAAGCTCATAGACAACTTTGTTGGGCAGAGAACTCGACGGCGCACCAGAAGGTTGAGTTTGGTAACTACCCGCAGCACTTCATCCCGGGCAAGTCCAAGTTGCTGCTCTCGCTCATCTCGGGCGAAAAGCTGCGCGATATCCAGGCCTTTGGCACGCAAGATCCATTCTGCCAGGTCTTCATCAGCCGCAGCCGCTATCCATCACCGGAGGATATGGTGTACAAGACGCGCACCCACGACAATGGCGGTGCGTGCTGGATTCGACCTGGTGCAGTGTTTCGTCAACTCACGAGAAACGAATGCTTACAGGCAAGAATCCCAAGTGGATGGAGGCTATGACGGTTGGCGTGCGCTGCATAGAGCATGACTTCTTGATCATCCGCGTCATGAATGACAACCACCTGAAGGAGTACGTGACTGTTTATTCTGGAGGGGACCGGAATGGGTTCAGCATGCTGAAGACTAATCAACCGCCCCTCTCTGTGTTGACAGTGAGCTCATTGGCGAAGTTTGCTTCAAACTCGAACTACTTGTGGCTCGCTGCTTCGAAGACAAGATGCTGCCCATTGAGGCCGACAACACGATTGTGGGCCAGATTCGCGTTCAGCTCGCGCTCTTTAACGACGAGGTCATCAACGAGCACGCCGAGCAGGACGCCGCACTGAACGACACCGACCTCGACGGCTGCACTTGCTCCATCAAGACCGTCAAGCGTGCGACCAAGGTGGGCGACGTGATCCTCAGCGGCGTCGCTCCGGATGGCGTCCACTACCTCGAAGCCGGCTCGACGGTCACCACCGGCGCCGCACTCGCCGGCGACTACGTGCTGGACAAGGACGTCTGGGAGGGCGACGAATTTTAGTGCGCTCATCCCACGTCCCGTCACGTTGCAATACCCTCCCCGGACTCACTCGAGCCATGTGCACGCACTCACATGATCCGGATCAGCCGTCCCGACAAGGAGCCTGCTGCACCGGAACCGCTGGGCGGGCGAGTCTCCAGATGGGTTCACTGAGCGCACCTGACGCTGTCTATCTCCACGAAATACAGTCTCGATCTGTTCTGTTTTGGTGATTATCTTTAACTTTGCCGTCGTTTGTTGTAATTTACGGTATATTTCGTTTCTGATAAAAAAGACATGTCCCACACATGAAAGACTCACGCAGAACGAAACCAACCAAACGCTCGAAGGAAGAGAAGCAAGTTCCCCCCACCGCACCTTTAAGAGACGTCGCGCTCTCTCTCTCGCTCGCTCGCGCTGTCTATCAATCTCGCTGTCTCTCAATCGACGTCATGGAGGCCGCGTCATTCGCCGTCTCGAAGGCGCTGGACGCGCTGGACGTGGGCGCCGGCGTCGCGCAGGCGCTGAGCGAGCAGGTGCGCCGCAAGAGCTCGACCAAGGGGAAGCGCGGCTTCGACGAGGACTCGTGGACGGCGGTGGACCGCCAGGAGCTGGACCACGCGGTACGTTGGCCCAGCGTGTGGGCGACTGGAGTATTCTGTGGGGACTGACCCGAGCCGTGGGCAGAGCAGACCCACTTTGTGTCGGAGAGCATGTACCTCGTCATGGAGAACCCCGTGTCGACGCTGTACGTGGGCGAGAGCGTGCAGTTCAAGGCCCACGCGCTGTGCGACAAGTCCTCCATGGGGCTCGCGGGCGTCGCGCCCACGCCCACAGTGCGCGGCGCGTCGCCGCGAGCCCACACGCAGCACGGCACGCTCTTTTTGACCAATTTCAGGGTGCTGTTTGTGTCCTTCCATGCGCCGGAGGAGGAACGTGGGGACGGGAGACCGAGCGGAAGCGTCCAAGAAGTGGTTGAGGTCCACTTGAACAACGTCGCCGAGATCTACGAGTGCCGCGTGCCCAACAAGAACGGCGCCGCTGGCGCGACCATGAGCCAGCTCGAGATCTCCTGCAAGAATTTCGAGATCGTCAAGTTCAACTTTCCCTACGAGATGATGTCCGGGTGCGTCCACGCGTGTTGAAGTTGATGACACGTACCTGAATCGCTTACGGTGTGTTGTGTCGGGCAACTAGGGACCTGTATGTCCGTATCAGCAAGGCGCTCTCGTCCAAACAGCATCATGCTGCCTACGCGTGTGCAGACGTTGGCAGCCTTCCGGATATTGATGGTTGGGCGGTATTTGATGCTAGTGCTGAGTTTGCGCGACTCGGGTTTAGAACCCCCCGCTCATCTCATCAGGTATCAGGCTACCGACTGACATCGATCAACAGCAACTACAAAATGTGTCCAACGTACCCGAGCACGTTCATTGTGCCGGCGTCGATCTCGGACGGTGAGTTGCGCAAGATGAGCCACTTCCGCGCGCGCGGACGGGTTCCTGCTGTTACGTTCCGCTACAAGAACGACGCCATCATCGCCAGATGCTCCCAGCCTTTAGTGGGCCTACGGCGGAAGCGTTGTGGTGCAGATGAAGCCTATATGGTAGCGCTCCAGCGGGAGTCGAAGGGTAAATTGCTGTTCGTCGACTGCAGAAGCCAGGTACGTGATTTTAACAGATCGCGCGTGGCGGAGACTGTTGAGCTGACGCAACATCTATAGACGAGTGCCTACGGGAACATTGCACTTGGTGGAGGGTTTGAAGTGTCCGTCTTTCTCACCTCTACGGCATCCAAAACACTGTGTGCTCACGTTTGGCGTTATGTGTGTTCTTAATAGTCTCGACTACTACAAGGACAGCAACATCATGTTCATGGGCATCGAAAACATCCATTCCATGCGAGATTCGATACGAAAGCTATTCGACCTCATCAAGTACGAAGTACGAGGAAACGAGAGATCCAACTGGCTTTCTTGTCTTGAAGGAACCCGGTGGTTGGAGCATGTGCGCTCTGTACTCGTGTCGTCGGCAATGTGTGTTTCGAAGATTGTCGACGAGGAGACGAGTCTAGTTGTCCATTGCTCAGACGGATGGGACCGCACTGCGCAGATCGTTGCGTTGACCAAGCTCTGTCTTGACCCATTCTATCGAACGATCAAGGGTTTCCAAATCCTGATCGAGCAGGAATGGTGTGCGTTTGGACACCAGTTCCGCGCACGATCTGGTCACACAAGCGACCGATCAAACTACTGGGAAGATGATAGCACATCGCCCGTATTCATGCAGTTTGTGGATGCTGTGTGGCAGCTGATGCGTCAGTTTCCGTGCTCGTTCGAGTTTAACGAGAAATATCTCGTCTCCCTCCTGGATGAAGTGTACATCAAGCGCAGTGGCACGTTCCTCCACGACTGTGAAGAGTCACGGATGGTGAGTCTTTCATCACCAGCTCACGTACATCATCTTCGCATAATTTTCTAACGGAACCCTTCCTTGTAGGGATCCATGACCATCACGAGATGCATCAGCGCGTGGACATTGCTCGCAAGCAACGACCAACTGAATGACTTCATGAATCCATTCTACGTGTTGCCGCTGCAAACAACCACCTCATCAGCAGACCGATCTCCAACTGTGCTGCAATTCAAGTGGCACACAAGCTCCCTCGCGATCTGGAGTGCCTTCTATTTGCGCTCACTCGAGTCGAGTGAATCCCGGGTATTGCAGGTTCCTTTCGTGCTTCGAACGGAACCAGCTTGTGTGCTGGCATCCGTGATAGTCTGTACTAACGCTCATCACGTGATGCTGATAGGATGCGTGGGCTAAGGAACTCCAGGTTACGCAACGCGAGCTTCAAGATCAACTCTCGCACGCTCATCAGAAGCTCCAAAATCAAGTGGATACCAACTCGGAGCTAAATCTAGAGCTGGAGATGCTACGCAAGGAAAGCGCGCATTTACGATCAGCACTGGAGCGCCAAGTGTTCAACGATCCCACTCGGGGCCTCTGCATTCACGAAGAAGAGTTCGATGATGACGACAATACGGTGCTGATCAGCCGTACGAACGTGCGAAGCGGTGGCCCGCACCTGAATCCCGGAGCTCAACGTCGCTCTAGCCAATCAGCGTCGTCCCAATCGAGCGGCCACAATAGTCCCGAGGGATCTCCGTTCCTCGGTGCAACGATCAGTCCCGGTTTTGAGATCCTGCAGTCATATTTCGACGTCATGCGACTCGGCCCTCCAGCCCATCGCGAGAGCGGCTCGATGACGACCAACAGGTCCTCAGGTCTCGTGCCCATCAACGCCACCACGACGAGTCCGACCACTGCCACGACGACCACGCCCATGACGACCACGAGCTGTAGCTCTGCTCCGTCTCACCGTCACGACAACACGCCGCCTCGGATGGATACGTTGACCAGTCGCATTGTTGAAGAGTACGTGGTAAAGTAATGGCGGCGAAGCTCCCACATAGGATCGTGTAATTAAATAGTGTAGGATAGAGACCAGTACATTCTCATTGGTGTTTTCTCGAATGCGTGAGCCAATCAGAGACGGCCAGCGTTCTTGAAGCTGGCTCTCTGTGGATCCACATAGGTTACGTTGGCGTGGGTTACGTTTTTTGTTCCCAACCAAGTTTTTTTTCCACTCCGGTCATCAAACCAGACTATCCGTTTCCACACACAAACAATCGCCGCTACAATGAAGCCGTTCGAGGACGAGAGCGTCGAGGAGTGCAAGCTCCTGAGCGGCGGCTTCGCGACGCTGCTGCAGGTGCTGCTCGGGCTCATCGCGCTCTCCGTGCTCGTGCTCAAGCGGTACAAGGAAGTGCCCCAGCGGCCCCTCACGGTACGCGACGGATCGCTCACCCTGTTTTGTTTGTGTTGATGTTTTGGGGATTGTCGAACAGCTCCTCATAACGCCCTTCTTATTCCAACAGGTCTGGGGCTTCGATGCGTCCAAGCAGCTCGTGGGCGCCGGCTTTGCGCATGTCGCCAACTTGCTCATCGCGATCTTGCTGTACCAGTACGAGAATGGCCCGAGCGCCGAGCTCGCGGCCGAGGCCGCCGGCGTCGACCAGTGCGCGTTCTACTTTGTCAACTTTACCATGGACACGACCGTCGGCGTCGTGCTCAACTGGGTCTTTCTCGAAATGTTCTCGTCAATGGCGGTGCGGCTCGCGTGGCACTCGCTCACGACGCCCGGTGACTACGGCGAGCCACCGCGGCTGGCCGTGTGGGCCAAGCAGCTGCTGGCCTGGGTGCTCGTGATCTTCGTGACCAAGCTCGTGATCGCGCTCATGATCATCGTGTGCGAGAAGCCGCTTGCCGCCGCCGCGCTCTGGCTCTTCGAGCCGCTGCGCCCGTACCCACGCACGGAGCTTGCGATCGTCATGATCGCGTGTCCGTGCCTGATGAACGCGCTCCAGTTCTGGGTGCAAGACAGCTTCCTCAAAAAGGACGCGCGTGCCGACCACGAGCTTGCGGCCACGCGCTCGCCAGACAAGGGCGAACTCACCGATAAGACTGCCATGGCAGCAGCGAACGCCCACAACGTAAAGCTGAAGTCGCCCAAGTTTGTCATCGACGACGACGAAGAGGAGCTGGACGACACGGCCTCGGACAGCACCGCGTCGACGCCATCGGGTGCTGGAAAGCGCCGAGCAGGCAGCGCCGCGGGGCATGTCGTGTAGATTCTTCCAGCAGGACATCGCCCCAAAGAGAATACTACAATCCAGAAATGCACACGCGCACGCACACACACACACAAGAGCTGAAATGGCTGTGGTTTGTATATTGGGGAGTTTACTCGGCATTTCTTTCATCATCTAGGCACACGCAGAAACGTTCCTCCCATCACTTAGACCTCCCTCGCTCCAGCTCCGCACTCGTTGGTGCTGCCACTTGCGGCGACGGCTACTGCGGTCTGCAGTCGCAATAGGTCGCGCACGAGCAGTGAGCGCTTCCGACCGAGGCGAAGAATGGGCTGAGAGACATCGGAGCCTGGGATCACGCTTCTAGCGTTCGTGCGGTCCCGTCACTGCACGTATCAAAATACACACAAAATCTAGTTCTTCTTCTTCATGAGCGTCATCGCGACAAGGCCGAGACCCGCAAGCACGACGGCCGAACCGCCGATAATGAGTCCCATGTTGCCCGAGTCCGAGCGGCCGCGCGCCGCCGACGACGCACCACCGCGCGAGTTGCGCTTGGCCTTGGGCTTCTTCGCCTCGACCACCTTTTCTTCTTCCTCCTCCTCTTCTTCTTCGTCCTCAGACTCAATGTCTTCGTCGACCTTGGTCAGCTTGCGTCGGCGGGGCGCCGCGGTCGCGGCCGCCGACGGAGACGTCTTCTTCCCTGAAGGGCTGCTGTCGGCCTTCTTACCGTTCGCCTTGATCACGTCCACAAGTAGCACGATGCGCTTCCAGCCCGCGCGCTTGGCCATGTTGACGGCCTCCATCAGACTTTCGTCCGTCGAGAGCACAGCGAGATCACCGTCGTCGTCTTCATACTTGAGGCGCACTTCATCGTCGGCAGCCGCGTTCACCTTGGCGCGCACCTGCTCAAACAGGACGCTGATCGAGTCGTATCGGCACATGATGCGGTGGTAGTGACCTTGGGCCTTATCGCTGACCTTGAACACGAACGCGTCGTCGCCCGCGTTCGAGAACATGACGCTCGTCGTAGCGGTCGGCGCCGCGCTGATCACCGACGCACTTTCGCCAAGCTCGGCGTACGCGTTCGCGGCCGAGTACGAGCGGCTCAGACCGATCGAGTCACGGCCGAGCGGCGCGGCGATGCCGATGCTGCCGCGGTACTCGTTGCGTTCAAAGTCTTCGATCGTACCTACAGATGCCGTGTCGTCACCGTCGAACATAATGCCGGCCTCTTCCTGCAGGTTCATCGCAGTCTGCCAGAACTGGCGCCAGTCGCCGCCGCCGCTGCCCGCGGAAGAGTTCGAGAACTGACCATAGCTCAGGCAAAGTACATCGGCCATACCGTAGATGTCGCCATTCTCGGTCAACACAGGCATGAAAAGCTGGCCAGCGTCGTGCATGAGACGCAGACCGTCCAGAATACGCGCATTCGGGCCAAGCGACTCCGGGTCGGTTGTCATCACCTCCTCCACCGCCGTGACCGACGCATCCATGCCCTTGGCCACGAGCTTGCGAAGCAGATCCTTGGGGGTGAGCATACCGACAATGTCGCCGCCGTCGACGACCACCGCTGCCTTCTTGGTAGACGCCATGAGCTTCGCAGCCGCCGAGACCGTCGTGGACAGCTGGACAACAGGCGGCTTCGGCTCACCTTCAAGAGCGATTGCGACCGTCGGCCGCACCATCTTCTCCATCATGGGACCGAGAAGGCGCTGTAGCGAGGAGCCCGAGCCGAGGTCGCGCGAGAACTCAGACGCGGCGACTTCAGTCGACTGCTGCACCTTCTCCATGCAGCTGATCGCGTCGTAGAGGCACTTGGAGATGTCAAGCATGCCCTGGATGATGCCATCTGAGCCTACGACAGGCAGGTGCTTGAAGCGGCCCTCGAGCATCTTCGTGATCGCCTCGATGGCGGGGTCGTCCATGCGCACACAGCTCGGGTTGCTCGTCATCACCGACGACACCGAGCAGGCGTCCGGATCAATGTCCTTCGCGAGCACGCGGCGCGTGATGTCGGTGTCGGTCAAGATACCGCGCAACTCGCCTTCGTCGGTCGTGATCACGACGGCCTCCGATCGGGACTGTCGCATGCGTCGCGCGGCCTCGGTAACGGTGATGTACTCGTTGATGCGAGTCACCGGACGAGGGCGCAACTGGGACACGGGGCGAAGCGCGCTCTCAGCTTCCCTCCGCCCAACCGACGATCCGGTGTTGCTGCGACCGCGCGTGTTTTTCGGTCGTCGCGACAGTTTCGAGCCGGCGACGCTGACACTGTGAAGACTGCCAGCGTCACTGCGTTCATCATCATCGCGAGTCAACGCGAGTGACATGTCCCAGAACGAGCGCCAGTCGTTCGAGGAGTCGCCGATATCACCGCCGTGCGTGGCACCGGACGCGAATGTGCCGTAGCACAGAGAGAGCACGTCCACCATGCCCAAAATCGTACCGCTGGTCTCGTCCACGACGGGCAGATGCAGGAACTTGTGCTCATCCATCACATGCAGCGCATCCACGAGAGTCGTCTTGGGCGAAACAGACTCCGGGTTCGGGGTCATCACTTCGCTTACATACGTCGAGGCGGCGTCCAGGCCAGCACCAACGACACGAAGCAAAAGATCCTTTGGCGTGAACACGCCAACCAGTTTCTTCCCGGCCGTTAATGAAGAAGCACGGCCGCCAACGCTGTAGCCAGTGCTGTCTTCAACGATCAGAGCAGCCTTGCGTGTGGAGGCCATTTGGCGCGCAACCTCCATGACCGTATCGTTCGCACGAACGAGCGGCGGCATCGTGTCGTCCTTTAAGATGGTCTCAAGCGTCGGCGAGAGCAGTTTCTCAACCATCGGCGCAAGAAGCTGCTGGATCGCGTTCTCGTTGCCTCCAAGGCTGGCACCGAGGCCACTCGCCATGAGCTGCTTCTCGAGCTTCTCGCGGATCGCGCCACTCGAGGACTGCTGCGCCTTTTCGAGTCGAGTGATCGAGTCATAGAGGCACTTTTGGATACGCAGCATACCAGCGACCATCCCTTGAGAATCCACCACGGGCAGGTGGCGGAAACGACCTTCTAGCATCATGAACATGGCGTCCATCGCGCTATCCTTCTCGTCGACAAACTTCGGGTTGGGCGTCATCGCGTCGCAGACGCTGATGAAGTTCGGATCATTGCCCAATGCAACGACACGGCGAGTCACGTCGGTATCCGTCAGAATACCCTTGAGCACACCGTCATGCGAAATCACGAGAGCCGCGTCCGTATGCGTCAAATCCATCTCACGAGCGGCCTCACTCACCGTCGAGTCTTCACGAATCGTGATGGCCTTCGAGGGGCGCAGCTTCGACACGGGGCGAGAGTCTCCGGACACTGGGCTCGTCTTCCGAGGCAGGGCATCGCTACCACCACCACGGTGCATCAACGAAAAGTTGCTGCGGAAGCTGTGGACCGACGATGTGTCGTCGTCGTCGTCAAGCACCTGTGCAACGTCGAAAGACGCATTCCAGAACTCACGCCAATCGCTTGGGCTACCCTTCGCAAACGATCCGTAGCTGAGAGACAGAACGTCCACAAGGCCAACCGCCTGGCGTGCGGTCTCCGACTGCAGCACACCCAAGTAGAGGGTCTTGTTCTCGTGCATCGAGTGCATTGCCTCAATGACAGTTGTCGACATATAGATCGTGACGGCATCTTCCGACATGACTTCACACACCGGCGTAGTGTGGACGGGAAGTCCCTTGGCAAGAACGTTCTCGAGCATGTCCTTCGGGGTAAAGAGGCCAAAGTACTGCCCACGGTTGCTCACAACAAGTGCCGCCTTCCTTGTGGCAGCCATGACCTTCGACACTTCGTACACCGAAGTGTATGGTTGCACACGCGGTGGCTCGACGCCCTCATGGTCAATCACGCTCTTGATATCAGGCGAGAAGATCTTCTCCATCATCGGACCGAGAAGAGCAGACATGTTGGCCGGTGCCGCAGCACCACGTCCGCCACGACCCTTGAGTTCCTTTTCAAGGGTCTGTCGAAGAGAGGCATTCGAAGACTCAATCTTCTCCATCTTTTTGATGGCATCGTACAAGCACTTTCCGATGTTGAGGATACCGACCACCGATCCTCCGGCATCGACGACTGGCAAGTGACGGAACTTTCCTTCAAGCATCTTGCAAAGAGCCTCGATCGCCTGGTCTTCGTTGGACACAAACGTCGGGTTTGCAGTCATGACGTCGGCGACCCGAGTAGATTCGAGTGGCTTGTTCTCCGAGACGACTCGGCGAGTCAGATCAGTGTCAGTGATGATACCGACCAGCATGCCGTCGTCCGAGACCACAAGCACACAGTCGGTTTGGCTCCGGCCCATCATCTTTGACAATTCGGCCACTGTGGCGTTGTCGGAGATTGTAAGCACTCGGCTTGGTCGAAGCTGTGCGACCGTGCGGTCCACGTCCTGAGGGCCAGCGGCCTTCTTAGACGACTGGAGGGTCGTGCGCTGGCGCGTCGTCGTACCCACGCTTGACAGGTTCGTCGGCTGGTCCAGCTGCAGCGCCGTGTTCCAGAATTCCTGCATTTGCTCACGGTCTTCTCCGTAGATGGTTTCGATGGTTCCATAACTGAGCGTCAAGACATCGACCAAACCGGCAACTTCATCCGCGCTACCATCAGCAACGACCGGAATGTTCAAACACTGCGAGTCGTGCATGATGTGGAGAGCATCGAGCACCGAGGTTCCGGGCGTCGCAATCTCGGGGTCGCTCATCATCACGTCTTCAATCCGCGTCGTAGAGGCATTCAGAGACTTCGCAACGACCTTCATCACAAGCTCGTTCGGTGAAAACATACCACACAGACGATCTGACCGAAGACCGTCAACAACGAGGGCGGCCTTTCGCGAGCTCGCCATAAGCTTGACAGCCTCCATCACAGTCGTTCCTCTTCGCACACGAGGCGCAGCCGCCGAGCTGTTCGTACGCTGCTCATTGTCCAGGATAGAGCCGAGGGTCGGCGAGGACAACTTCTGAAGCATCGGACCAAGCAGCTGCTGAACCGTAGAAGACGCACCGCTTCGCTCAAGCGACTGCTTGAGCTGTTCGGTCGACTGCATGGCGTGCTCGAGACGCTTCGACACATCATAAATGCACTTGCCGATGTTGAGCACGCCTACAATCGTACCGCTCTCGCGACTCACGACCGGTAGGTGGCGGAAGTGGCCTTCTTGCATCGTCAGCATGGCGTCGATAGCGCTGTCTTCCGGCGCAACGAACTTAATGTTCTTGGTCATGACAGCGGCAACGGCGGTGTTCGCCGGCTCCAGATCAACTGCGAGGACTCGGCGACAGATATCCGTGTCCGTCAGAATACCCGTCAATGCCCCAGACTCGTCAACAACGAGCAACGCATCAGAACGCTTCTGGCTCATCAGAGCAGCCGCCTCAACAATGCTGGCCCCTTCCCCAATGACGATAGCCGGGGTAGGTCGGAGACTTGACACTGGACGAATGTTGACCTCCTTGTCGCGGTCCTTGCGCTGGCGGGCTCGACTGGCGACGGACGCGCCGGAAGTAGACTTGCCCGAAACAGACATGTTATCGTCGTCGTGTTGGTTCAAGTCGAAAGCGGCATTCCAGAACTTGCCCATGTCGCGCGACTCACCCTGGCCAAAGGAAGCAACAGCAATCGACAGGACGTCGGCGATGCCATGGACTTCGCCCGACGATGCGGATACAACGGGCAGGTTCAGGAACTTTCCGTCATGCATGATGTGGAAAGCATCCAGGACAGTAGTGTCAGGCGTCGTGGACTCAGGCTCCGGGGTCATGACTTCTCCAACCGGGGTCTCGAGATCAACATTTGCAGCGATCACACGGTGCAGCAGATCCTTCGGAGTGAAGATACCGATGAGCTCCGGGCGGGGTCCTTCAGAGATGATGAGCGCGGGCTTCTTTGCTTCGGCCATCTTGTGCGAGACTTCGAGGATACTTTCGTGCTCGTACACCTGAGGTGCCTGAGTCTCTCCGGGTGCCGCAATCACATCGTGAAGTGTCGGCGAGAGCATCTTTTCAAGCATGCTCCGTAGCATCGCGTTACCAGACGAGTTACCCAGTTCCTGCTTGAGCTGTGACGATGAGTTTTCAATTCGGCGGATCGCATCGTGTAGACACTTGGCAACATTCAGCACACCCGTCACGACACCGCTATCGGCGCTGATAACGGGCAAGTGGCGGAAACGGCCAGTGAGCATCATATCGAGCGCGAAGGCAGCACTATCATCCGACGAAACGCACTTCGGCTGAGGCGTCATGACGGAACCAATGGTAGTCTCGTGTGGGTCAAGACCCTTGGATACGACTCGCCGGGCCGTGTCAGTGTCCGTGAAAATACCAGCAAGGGCACCATCATCGTCCACAACGATCACGGCAGCCGCACGGTTAGTCTTCATGATCTTTGCAGCCTCAAAGACAGACACATCAACGGCGACTGTAACTGGCTTAGCCGGACGAAGACGCTCAACGGTACGCGAGGCTGCGTCCGCACTGGAGTCCTTTTTCTTGAGACGGTTCACGGTCGACGCCATCGAGATGGTTGACTTAGCGTATGACTGGGTCGACACGACCGAGCTGTTCGATCCGGAGCGCGGTCGTCCTTCAAACGCAGATGCCTTGATAGCTGCGACCTGCTGTGGCACCGCCGCCGCCGGCTTGGAGATCGACGCACGTGTCGTCGGAGCGGATGCCTGGAGGGAAGGAGACTTTGTCGTAGCAACGGCCTTCTTCGGTGCGGCCGCAATGGACGGCTGCACCACATTCGGCTGAGCAATTGTCGCAGTGGGGGCAGGAGTAGTAGCTTTGACAGGAGTAATACGCGTGGTTGTCGGGGCAGTGCCGTGCAGCGCAGCAGGTGCTGAATTAGGGGCCGCTGCGGCGGCAAACGTGGCCGCGGGACCAGTGCTCGGCTTGATGGGAGAAGCCTTGGGCGCCGCAGCAGGCGTTGCTGCAGGCGGAGCAGGAGCAGGCTTCACTGGGCCAAACTTCTCGCGTCGCTTTTTCAGAACATCAATCTCCTTCTGCACGGCTGCGCACTTGTCGAACTCCTTGCGCTTCATGTGAGACGCGATTTCTCCGTTAAGGCGAGCAATTTCCGCATCCATCTCTTCCGGAGTCTGCTTAGTCTTGCGAATGCTAACGAGCGTATCAAGGTCGGTCTGAAGGTTGCTGCACTTCTCGAAGTCACGAGCTTTCATCGCATCGGCAATCTCTGCCTCCACGCGACGGATACGCTCATCCAGCTCCGCAGGCTCCAGCTCATTCAAGTCCTCCTTCACATTCCGTCGCACCTCTTGCAGCTCTTCTAGCTCTTTCTGGAGCTCAGCGCAACGAGCGAACTGCTTATTCTGAGCAGCAGTCTCCATTTCGACGTTGAGTTTGGCGATCTCGGCGTCAATTTCCTTCGCAGTGCGAACACTCTTTCGGGCTTCAACAACCTTCTCGAGGTCCTTCTGCAGGTTAGCACACAGCTCGAACTGTTTGTTCTTGGCAGCATCCGCAATCGCTGCCTCGAGCTCCACAATCTTCACATCCAGCTCCTTCGGGCCAAGGCCTTCAAAAGGACGCAAAAGGTTCTTCTTGCGAACAAGGAACCCACGAACGTGCTTCTGGATCACAACGGCTTGCATCGAACGGTATCGATACTCTTGAACCAACACCGCATACTTCGCCATATCGACGCGAAGACGCAGAACATCCCTGATACGGTAGGCAGCCTTTCGCAGCTTTTGCAACTTCCTGCGAGCAAGGAACTGGCGAACTTTAGCCTGAAGACGCGTGGCTGCCGCCGCGCGCTTCAAGTTCCGGCACCACTTCTGCATCGTCCGGGCCGCCGCCTTGCAACGCAACGTGTGCAATTTGCGCAACTTAAACGCCACCCCACGCTTCAAAAACACCTTCGTCTTGCCGAGCTGCCACTGGTCTTTGCCGGCGCCGAGCATTGTAGAGATCTCCTCGACGAGTTCGTTGATGTTCTCTGCATCGGGCGCAAGGGATTGGTAATCGTAGAAGAAGACGTCGTGGTCCTCTCGGAGCGCGAAACCTCGCTGACGAATTTGAATAGCTTCCATCATACCAGAATATTTCAGCTGGCGTGCGACATCAGGGTCATTCAGTTCTGTCGGTCGCTTGTGTTCGTTGGGCTTGAGGCATCGCACATAGCGCGGGTTCGCGAGCGAGATCTTGTTCATGAGCTCTTGCAGCTGGAAACGGAACTGCGCACCGACAGACACCTCTCGCAGGTTTCGCGACTTGTTCGCTCCAGCAGTTCCGCCCTGACCACCGGGCGAAGGCAACTTGGATGCCGGCGACGAAACACGATCTGTCGGGCGCCGAGAAAGCGCCATGGGATCGGCTGGTCGCTTGCCGTTGCCGGCAACCATCTCCATCGACTGTACGTTCAGATCAAAAATGCTGCGCACCCAGTCGCTCGCAGACTGACGAATCAGCTCCTTCATGTCGTCGTTCAACGTCTCATTGTTCTTGTCGTTGAAGCCGCTCGCATCGTACATCACTTCGCCGGCGTAGTGCTTGATTCCAAAGCGAAGATTCGCGTCCACCTTGGGCTGCACATACCAATCGTGGAGCATCTTGGTCGTGTTCTGTCCCGCGTTCGGGTCGCGGCCAAAAGAGCCGTGCAGAATCGCGACGAACTTACGGTTGGCTTCCTCTCCCTTAAGACGCCACACGTCATCCAGAGCAATGAAAATACCGGGCTTGTTCATTGGCTTTCCTTCAATCAGATCAAGACACGCCTGGTTGTCCTGGAAATCAATGTGCTTCCAGTCGATGCCTTCCTTCGTGTATTCCTCCTGCTCAACCTCGAGCATGTGCTGATTGAAGTGGCGCTGCAGCTTCTCGTTGGCGTAGTTGATGCAAAGCTGTTCAAAGGTGTTCCAGTCGAATTTTTCGAAACCGTAAATATCGAGCACGCCGATGAAGCCCCACTTCTCCTGCGGTTTGGAGATCGTTCGATTCAGCTCCGACACGAGCCACAAGAACAGCGAAGAGTAAATCGCCTTAGCAAGCGCGTCCCGCTTGTCGATCACTTGGTCAATGTTCTGCTGTTGCACAATCACCTTCCCGCCCACGTAGAGCTGTCGAGTCAGAAGCGCCTGAGACAGGGCGTCCGTGCTCACGCGCAGCAGATTCGCAATGAGGTCCATGGCGGCCGAAGATTCATCACCGTGGACGTGGCACACTTCATTCTCCATTGCAAACTCCAGGTTGCCAATGTGCAAGACCGCGGCCAGCAAGTGGAACACGCGTTCTTGCCGCGTTTCGTCGATGCCAATCGTCTTCATGCAGTGCTTGGTGGTCGTGAATTCTTCCGCGTCGTTCCTGTGACAAACAAGCAAGCATCAAACATTAGTATGCTTTCAATCGCAAGCACAGTCGCGAAGAGGGCGGAAACGCACACTGTCGGCAGCTTGAAGCAGTGCGACTTGCGCAGGTACTCGTAATCCTGGGGCGTCTTGAGCTGGAGCTTTTCTCTCAGATCGGCATCCGCACCAGCAAGCAGCTACACAAAATGCAAAGGGATCAGCAACACCGATCAAACCGCTATGACCATTCATGGAGCGCGTACCTGGTAGAAGATGTGGTAGTTTCGCTCGCCCACGCTTTGGGACACGATACGCGTTTTCTCGAGCAAAAAGTTCATGATCTCGGCACCGACGATCTTGCCATGGTGATCAAACTGGATCTCGATGAACTTGCCGAAGCGACTCGAGTTGTCGTTGCGCAGCGTCTTGGCGTTGCCAAACGACTCGAGCAGCGGGTTCGACTCGAGCACGCGCTCCTCGAGCTTGCCAAGCGCGCGCGACACGCCCGTGGTCGGGCTCGGCGCGCCGTTGTTCTGCATGAGCCCACGGTAGCTCGTCGCGCGCGCGAGGTACTGCATGATAATCTTGGTGGTCTCGGTCTTGCCGGCGCCGCTTTCGCCACTGATGATGATACTCTGGTTCATCGGGTCCAGCGCGCCGCCCTGGATCAGCTGCGTGTACGCCGAGTCGGCGAGCGCAAACACGTGGGGCGGCAGCGTGCCCATCGCGCGGCCGTAGTACTCGGTCATGGCCTGCTCGCTGTAGGCCGCGCCGATCTCCTTGTACGGGTTGATCGCGATCAGGATCGGCCCCACGTACGTGTAGATCATGTCCTTCTCGTACCGCTTGCGCAGGTTCTCGAGCAGCGAGGCCTCCGAGAGATCCGACATCTGCAGAATGTCTTCAAACGTCGCGGCGACCGTGCTGTTCGGGTCGTTCTCCTCGTCCTGCATCTTCTTCTTGAGCTTGGCGCGCATGAGCCGCTCCTTGCGCGTCGCGCCGCCGCCGGCTGCGCCGCCGCCACCGTTGCGTCGTGCGCTCATGTCGCCTCGTGAATGAGATCCCGTTCGTTCGGTTCCGGGCACCCAAAGACAAGATGCGCTTCGGGCGCGCGCTCACGCGGTTCCGATTTGTTGTGCGGTCGCGGCGTGAGCCCTCACTCCCGAGTGAGTGGGATGGATTGCCGAGCGATCGCCGGGAGGGGGTCTGTCTACCCTCGTCCGTCCGTCCGCCCGTCGGTCGCGCGATCGTCGAGCGCGCTTGCGCTTGTGTCCCCTCGCGTCTCTGACGCCCCCCCGTGACTTACAGGGGAACGGAACGCGGCCGGATCGTTCGGCCTTCTCTCGCCGCTCGGAAGGCGAAGGAGAAGAAGACGAAGAAGAAGCGAAACAGCCCTCGCCAACCCACAGGCAGCACACACTCGCCGGCGCCAATGGAGGGGGGAAAGTGTGCGGTCTCCGCCTTGTCAAGTGTGGCGGACGGGGATCGGATTGGCTTGGCGTTCCCCTTCACGTTGCGTTGGCTCGCAGCCCCCACGAGGCCCACACACACGAGCACACACTCCTCCCCCCGTCGACAAAAAAGAGAGGGGAAGTGCGAGAAAAACCTTAGGTACGCGAAAGAACCTCGTGGCAGCTTCAACTGTCTGCCTCTCCTCGGATTTACGAACATGGTGCCACTCGACACCACACTATACCAAATTGGAAACAGATACAAAGCGCACTAAAGTCAGGTAATCAATTGTTGATGGCATATAAAACCTTGCGGTGTGATAACCAAGACAGAACGCGCCGTCCCCCTCCCACCGGCGGTCAACACCGGCGGCGGTGGTGGCTTCAAGTGCAGATGGTGCAGCCATGCGGCGCCGCCCGAGTCGCCGCATTCGTTGTGCGTGCGTACATCTCCACTGGAAGAGGAGCCCCTGGAACACGACGCGCCGCCCGGAAAGATCGATCCAACGGACTCTGGAAAGCCTGTGCGTACGACCCTGTCCGCATGAGTGAGATTCCGAGCACCGGTGGCGAGGCTCCGAATAAGAATGACCAACAAGGAGCGCTTGAAACGGATGCGACGATGAGAGCTCCTCTCGCGGATTGTTCTTTTTCTATTGTCATGCACGACATGGAGCCCTTTCAAACGAACGCGTTTCGTAATGGCGCGTAGCTGTGTAAGGAGGGCAAGCGGCAAGCGCAGCGATGAGACGTGCGCAAGCCTGGGTGATTGGCTCAGTCGACCTTGATGGACGCGTAGATCTTGCGCGTGAACCAAAGCGACGACGCAACGCCGACGGCACCCGTGAGGAGCGCCAGCGCGCACGAAACCACAAACATGTAGCCGAAGTAGAGCATCGCGCCGATGAAGTTGGTCACATCCAGGCTCGACCAGTAGTAGTATGCCGAGTAGAGGAACACGTACGCGCCACACGCGCCCGACACGACGAACGAGCGCCACCACCTGCGTTACCACGCACACTGATCGTTAGGTACAGATACAAGCCGCCACGATGGCGGACGACATTAAACGCACCAGTTGTAGTCCTCCGCACAGAGCTGGAAGTACGTGAGCACAATCGTGATCTCCGCACACGTCTGGACGAGAATAACGAACGAGAGCAGCAGGAAGCCGAAGACGTAGTAGTACTTGTCCGTCCATAACGACGAGAGCACAAAGTACAGCTCCACGAAGATGGCACCGAACGGAAGTACGCCGCCCACAGCAGCGGCGGTGGCGTGGGACATGTACCACGGCTGCGGCGGAATCGGTCGCGGGATGTTGCTCGTGGCCACCGGGAACGCGATCGGTGGTTTCCTATCAGAACAAAGTTACTGTAAGTACAGAGCCTACTGCCATGGTTGCATCATAAAAAAACAAACCTGAAGCCGAAGAACGCGCCAGCGAACACGAGCGGCACCGATATACCGGTCCAGAGGAAAAACACCAGGAGCATCGAGCCGAAAGGCACGGCAGCATCGGAGCCGGCACCCCAGACGAACAGGTTCAGGAAGAAGAACAGCAAGAAGAGAAGACCCGGGAACAGCGTCGCCGTCAGGATCGTGCACAACTGCCAGCGCTTGCCCTTGAACATCTTGTACGTGCGAGCCGACGTGTAGCCAGCCAGCATGCCCAGAAGCACAAAGCACACGAGCAGCGCGATCATCAGCTTACCACGGTTGCTCGGGCGCAGCACACCAACCGCCGCAAAGAAGAGCGTGGTCATGGCCATGCCAAGAAGCTGGTTGCCCGTGCCCACCATGACGCAGAAAAGCATCGGGTTCTTCGACGGCGGGCGGAACACATCCGCATGGACGAGCTTCCAGCCCGACTCCTCACGCTCTTCAGCTCGCTCCTCCTCCGTTGGCACGCGGTTGTAGCGACTGATGTCGCGGTGCAGACTGCGCATCAAGATCATGCCCACCATGCCGGACAGGAAGAGGACGATCAGCAGCGCGTTGATGATCGAGAACCAATGCACATTCGCATTTCCCGAGCCTGCCTCGAAGTACACGTCCCAGCGCGTGCGCCACTCCTTCTCGTTATCCTCACGCCACTCGACACTGTACGTCCAGGCAACCTTCACGTCGCCCGCCTTGCTGCGCGTCAAGAACATAGGGCGGCGCAACTCCGGCGAGTGCTTGCAGTCCTTCATCTTGTTCGTCTCCGCGTTGTAAAAGTTAGTCGGGTATTCAAAGCTGAACGGGAGCACCCAAAAGTCGACAATGCGGCCCTCGTCCGGCGACTCGGTGCCGATCTCGTTGTTGTAGCCGATGATGATCTTGACGTGGTTGTTAAGCTGCGGCACGACTTCGACCTCCGGGTTGAAGCTGCCGAGCTCGAAGCCCACGATCATGCTGCCATCAGGAGTCTCAGACTTGACGGGCAAGTTGTCGAGGATCCAGTTGACACGGTACGAGTCCTTGATCTTGTTCTCGAGCTGCTTAATATCCTCTTCCTTGTAGGTCTGCTGGCACAGCACCTTACACTCCTCGTTCTCTATGAACTTGAGCTCGTACGGAGAGTTCTGGATGCGATTCGCCGTGAGGTACTCACCCAGGTTCTCTGACTTGTACTCGATCGTCGGCGGCTACAGCGCACCACAGACATCCGTCAGAGAGATCCTTCTCAGCCACCACCAGCGCAACAGCAACCGCACCTGACAGAAGCCGAGCTTGTAGTAGTCAAGCGGCAGCAGCGTCTCGGACGACGTGAGACTGTTGACGAAGAGCGGGATCGCCTCGCCCTTCTTGTACGTCGTCATCTGCACGCCCGGCAGCGAGAACGCGTCGGCCGGGCGCGCGAGCACGCCCAGCGCCGCGAGCGCCGCGACTCCGATGGCCTGCACCATAGTAGGATTGTCGGTTGCTCCTTCGATCCGCCGTCTATCTCCTGTGGCTGGCCGATGGGAGGCGGGGAGACGTCGACAAAGAGCTGGTCGGGTCGGGCTCAGGAGCTGCTGATCGAAAATGCTGGGGGCGCAGTGAACTGGTGTTCCCCCCACGACCGCCAGGTGAAAAAACGGACCGGCTCCGAGGATGTGGTCCACATGGTTTCGCACCCGGAATATGGAAAACGCCACGTAGGTGGGACAATTTGATGAGTCCGACACAGTACTCTGTTTCCAACACATCAGTTCTTATCAAACCAAATCAGCCGAGAGGGACGATCGCGGAGGGGGTCACGGCTTCAAGGTGCCCCATCCAAGCAGCCTTCATTCAAGTCGCAAGTCGCGACGTTGTACGCTGGTGTTCGGCTGATCATGCGCCGTACTACTGGTTCTTGCTGGCTGGTATGGCGAGTTTAGTGTTTGGTCACGACTCTGCCTCGTAGATGTACCAATGTCGGTCATGCCGAGGGGCGGAGCGATACTCTTGGATCGGTGCGGGCGCAAAATCGTCGCTACGGCGATGTGACAAGGCTGACAAGATTTGCTCATTATCTCGGGGTGCTGCCTCGATGTTGGGTTGGGTGTAGACAGTGAGGTCGGCTGTAGACTTGGCGACATCCTCGTTCACCGTGAGACTGGGCGAGACGATCATGTGTCTGAACAACTCGACGACATCGTCGAGAGCAAAACCAGCGCGAAGGTAGCCCTCGACAAGATTCGAGCTCACTTGCTCAAAGCAGATGCGACCATCAATACCAAACTTGAAGCGGGTGAGCACCGGGAACGCCACGCGGCGATTTTCGAACTTGCACATGAGATCGTGGTTCTTTTCGGATCCTGGGAACAGCATCGCAAGTGTGTGGGGGCCGCACACGACATTCATCGTGGTGTGGAGGTCAATGAAGGGATCTTTGGGATCTCCCACGATGTCCACTCGATCGATATGGACGGAGAGCTTTGCGTGAGCAGCCGAGAAAAAATGCCACTGCATGAACGAGGCATCAGGTCCCACTAGATCTCCGGTGCGCGCGTCTTCTGCCATGATGGAGCGCAGAAAGTTCTCTTTGTACGCGACGTCGGACGCGATACGGCGAGCATAAACCGGGTCCACGAGCGCGCGCCGGCGATCCCCCATGCCAAACTGGAAAATCGTGTAGTACTCGCGGACGAGTCGCACCAGCGATCCGGTCGCACTCTCTCTGCGTTGAAGCTGCCGCGTGCGCAGCAAGTCTTTCCGCTCCTCAAGGCGCCGAATCTCATCTTGAACTACTTTGAGGTACTCTTCCAGTTGTCCTCTGTATACGCGCCGTCGGGCTCGAAAAGCCTTGCCCCGCTCACTGCTCGTGGTCGGGGGCCGACGCGCGGATGTCGGTTGGTGCGGTGCCATCACCGGCTGAGCCTCGACCGCTCGCGCGATGGCCCGAGCCGCACCATCCTGAGTCGGCGTCCGAGGTAGAATGCGACGGAAGCGCGCGGGTCGGACCACACCGTTCTCGGCGCCCGCAGCGTCCATCGTGCTTTCCGTCAATCGCGCCGACGTCACGCTTTGTGCACTGACGGAGGTTTTCTGTCGACATGTGGATCCTGCTATATTTTACGAAATAGTGTCTACTTTGGTAGTTAACTCTCTCGTGTTTGTAGATTTGGTGTGTTTAGGATAACCTTGCGTCCGAAATCGTAGTCCCCACATCTCATTCTGTCCGCAATGTTCGCGTTGAGGAAAAAAGAGAAGGAGGACACTCACTCGGGCGCTGCACAGCAATCACCCCTGGGGCGTCCAAGCCGACGGAGTGGACTTGAGGCTCCAAGCGTGTACGTATGCCAGTGTAGCTCCTCGTATCGTAGATAGAATGGCTTACTCATGTTTGACTCCACCAGTCGAGTCTTTCGTGTCAAAATGTATTGACTTGTGACGAGACAGCAGGCTGGTGACCTCTGTCTCTGAATACTGCACCTTTTCGGAATGGAACGTTGCGACTGTGTTGGCGTTTTACGGTGTGACGACCACATAGCGGTCGCAGAACACGCTAGGTCGGCTCTGGTTGCCTCGGAGAACACCGCCGAAGTCGCTGGCTGGCCCACCCTGGCCCACCGGGGTGCTGACCACCTCTCAAGTCGTGGAGAAATCAGGATCTCTTCATGAGGGGTGTCGTTTCAAATATCCGGGCTCCATGGCTCCTTATGCGGCTTCTTATCGCCATAATTCTCTACCAATACACGCTGTCTGCGCTTGCCATACACACTACACTCTTCTTAATTGCCCTGGGTTGATGAATTCTCCTTTTCTTCGAGATCATCGTCGTTGTTGTCGACGAGGAACGAAATGCGCAGCTTCTCTTTCGCTTGCGCTGCTGCCTCTGCTTCTGCTTCAGCTTCTTCGTCCGGCTCCTCGTCTTCTCGAGGGTCCGAGTCAAAGTCGACGCCGATCTCCTCCATGAAGTGGTGCTCTTCTGCTTGAAGTCGATCGGGAACTTGGCCCTTCTCGGAGATGACGAAGCCTTGCATGATCTCGGCAACGTCTTCTACGCGGCAGCCTGCACTCAGCAGTGCGTCTGCAAGCTCGATGTTGGCCGTCTCGGAGCTGATGTGGCCGTCCGCTGTAAACTGGAAGATCCCTATGACAGGGACCGGCACGTACAATCCGATCATGCGTTGCACGAGTGGCTCGTTGTGGATCGCGTGAGGGAACAGGTACTTGATCGTGTTCCGCGATAGAATCACATGATACGTCGTGAAGCAGTAGAGGATCGGATCATCTTCTGTGCCGGAGATGTTGACGCGGTTGACTTCGCCCACGAATGATGCGTAAGCTGCGGTGTAGTACCCCCACTGCGCAACGCAGCCAGTCGGGCCTTTGTGGTCGCCGTAGACGGTGTCCGGGTCGATGATACGATGCAGAAAGTCAACCTGCATCTTGGCTTTCTGGATCGCGCTGGCGCGGGAGGGTGGTGCCTCGGCTCCGCTCGCAAGCGGCCGTTCTACGGCGATGCCGTAACGGAACAGCGTGAAATACTCGCGGATGAGCTTCTCCAGCGAGCCGTGCGCGTGGTGGCGCTTCAACATGACCTTGGACGCGTAGATGCTCTTCTGCATGACCAGCTCCGACACCTCTTGGCGCAGCGCGCCCACGCGCTCTTCAAGTTCCATGACGTGCGTTTTCCGCCGCTCGCGAAACTCCTTGCAGCGCTGGCGGTTCGGCTTGGGCGCCTTCCGGCGTGCGGCGGTTGTGGCCGGCGCGGCGGCGGCGCTGGATGTGGTTGTCGTCGTGGGACGCGCCATGGCTACGGCGCTGCTTGTGCTCGGCGCGGTGTCGGACTGGCCGACCGCGGCTGGCGCGGCGGCAGGTGGCCCACTGCGCGCCGGCTGGTCCGCGCGCCGGCGCCGGTGGCCCACGCTCCGTTCGTCCATCGTTGCGCACTGCACTCGCGCCCCTCTCGTCCTCGATATTCGACGATCGGCGTCGGAGCGAGAAGCAGGACTGGAGTCGTCACCGAAGCCATCCGAAATCGTTTTGGGATGGCCTTTAGGGGGGAAGAGCGGATGGCGGAGACCCCCTACTTTCGTAATTTGCGGCTTTCTGAACTGACTGCCTGGGGGAGCGTTGGCGGCTTTGGATTGGTTGAAATACAACCAGTGGCATCTCGTCAGCAACCACGACCGATCGGCGGGGATCTGTCGGCTGGCCGCGCGGCCCACAACCACGTCGGTCGGACCCCCTGGACAGTCTGGTCCATTCACAACCGCGATCCAGAACCCGAATGACCGCGGAGAGCGGTCTTCCCATCTAAGCTGGTGTATCTGTGGCAGGCCCCACTAGGAGAGCTCACGAACTCCTACACGTGGTGCTTCGAGCAGCAGCCGTCCAGAGACCTTGTTGCGAATCATGGATCATGAAGCCCGTTGACCCATTCCCTTGGATCCCGGTTCGGGTCACAACCCTCCAGGTTTCCTTGAACCTCCGCCCTTCTTTTCGGCCCATTCCACGATCTCTCGGACTCCCGTTCGCCTTTCTCACCCTCTCCCGAGTCGTCATCATGTGATTAGCACGTGTAGTATTGTAAATAATATAAAGACGGTCAAATCCTCTCAGATTTGATATAATTGCTTTTAGTCCTCGACCTCATCCACGTCACCCCAAAGGTCGCGCGTAGCTTCTGGATTCCTCTGCGATGGATACGCCTCGCTCGTCGCACGCAGCGCCGCCTGGAACTCCTCGACCGCGTCGGCGTCCAGTCCAGTCTGTGCAAACTCGTACTGCACGCGTCGGTCGCTGCGGCTCGTCCGCGTCGCGAGCGCATGGAGGAAACCACCGACCGCGTGCGAGAGCGTGAGCTGCGAGGCGGCATCGACCGCCTCAATGCTCGTGGGTCTCTCGATGTACACTGGCTCAGGGGTCCACTCCACGACCGTGTTGTCCGGCGTGAATCGAGCCAGTGCCGTCTGCAGCGCGGACGCGTAAGCATCGAACTCGCCACGGAAATGCACGCGACGGAATCGCGGCGGCGGCTGGGGACCTGCACCCGTCGGCACGGTTGAGCTGAACTGCCCTCGCGGAAGAGCCCGCGTGTACTGGGGGAGCAAAGAGTGCTGGTTCCAGCTGAAGTTCTCGGACTCGGAGGACGACGTATTCTCGTGGAGCAGCACAGTCGGGTTCTCATCCAACGGGAACCGAGCACACAGTTCGAGCAACTTCATGCTCGGAACAACTCCTTCCAGCAAACTGAAAATACTCGCGCTAGGCTTTGACCGGAACTCGGACATCGCGATCTCGATAGCTGTCGCCGCGAACGTCGCTGCTGAAAGCAGCTCCGGCGGCGTGCTGCTGGTCGTGAAGCGACGTGATGATCCGCTCAGTGCCACTGGAATGAAGATGCTTGAGCTCTCGAGCAACATCGCCACAGAGGTGAGCAGGTTGATGCCACGGCGCGCTTCTATCTTGGCCTTGTCACGACTCTCGAGGCCAGCGCCGTACAGATTCTCGTCGCTCTGGTCGGCGAGCGGGTAGTTCCAGTCGTTGCCAAAGGTTGCGACCACTGCACTGGGGCACTCTTCGCTTAGGTATGTGAGCACTTCGATCGAGAGGCCAGCCCATGACGAGTCCAAGTCGACAAAGTTCTCGATCAGGCGCAGATGGTCGGTCTCCTCAAGAACGCCACGAAGTCGATCCTCGATCTGGTCCATCGTGGACAAGGTAACACTCCCACTACGCGACGTCGACTGGCCCTCGCACACATTGTGTAGTGGCATGTGCGGGCGGAACTCCTCAATCTCAAACAGGTTTCGGTCGGAAAAGTTGTCCCAAGTCCAGTACGCTGTGCTGGGCAGGAAGGTCGAAGGCGACACCGACATCACTGGTGTTTGATCGTAGACCTGGACTCCACCATCCCTGCGAGAAGTAAACGTGCCAGTTAGATTACGTTGTACTGTGATCCATCGCCGTTGCCAGCGTGCATGCGCGTACCATGCATTTGGCAGGTCTTGTTGGGCACGGTCGCGGTGGATTGCTTGTGTCGCCGAGACTTTCCGGTGAATCCTGCCTGCGCGCACACCCAGTCCACCGATCGTCTTTATAGTACCAACACACACCGCCTCATACGCGCGCTCGAGTTCCGTACCTTTGGCCTCAAATGCGATCAGACGCGGCTTGCCATCGCCGCGATGAACTCGGGGCTAAGTGGCGATCAAAGCAGCGTCATGAGACCGTGAGCAAAAACAAAGTCTGTCGGTGAGGCGGGAGTTGCAATACTTCGCACACGCACATTTCCGTCGTTGGCTTTCTCTACGGCGTACAGCTGCGCGCCAATAGTGTTCGCAGCCGTCCCGAACTGGAGCCGCAATGTCTCCTCCCGCGGCGACGAGCTGGCCATTCTTGGAGATTGAGCCTTTTGGTTGTGTATCGACGACTCACTAGCGAGCCAACGGAATCTCATTGGAATCATTTTGTCCAACGAGATTTTGAGTTGGACGAACTGGGTGTTTGGGTGTTTACTTGGGCAAAGCGCCTGGGCAATCTCAAAGAGACGCTCGACTTGCCCGTGATGTGGAGCTGTACTCCGGCCACCGTAATTAGTCTGTGCCCGACTATTTCATAAGGTCAGATTTTGAGAGCCAAACAAAAAGTAGTCTGTGCCAGACCAATTCCGAACCCAGAGGAAATAAGAATATTCATTATTCGTCGGTGTTGAAGGTGTACAGTTGTCCTAGGCTGCTGGAGAGGTTAGCTGGATTACACAACGGCCTCACAGAAATCATCGGGCTCCTTTCCGTCAAAGAACTCACGCGAGTACTGTTGAAGTCATTATTACAGCCGAAGATCAGGACTCCGCAGTACACACACAGTCGTCAGCACGAAGCTCTGCCCGGAGCTCCAACGGCTAAGTCAGCGGCAGCGAACTGGAGCGAGCCCTGTTCGCAGCTCCTCGGTCACGCCGGCCCAAACCATACTGCAGTTGGCCGCGCCCTCGCCTCTGACTCCACCCTGGCCAAAATCGAACTCGTTAGAATCACGTGCCAAAGCGTGGAAATGAATGCGATCGTCAAGGCCGCGTCTAGCCTGGCCAACACAGACCATCGGGGTTAACACAGACCATCGGGGTTCTGAAGGCCCATGTTTCGTCGCAAGAACTCGTGTCAGTGGCAGACCGCGACGGAGTACGAGAAGACGTGGTGCCTAGCGGTGGCCCGCTCGTGATGGCGCCGGTGTCCATTGGCTAACTCGACGGGGGGGGGTAGACGCCGTGCTAGGCAACCCTCCACTTGACTGGCCCAGGAAGCCTCTCAGCTCCCCTCCGCGCGTACGAGGTCTATATTCATGGTGCCCCCGCCATTCCCGCACCCACGGCAGTAGCCAAACATGCAGGACTGGTACTCGCCGCCGGGACACGCAAACCCGCCACGCGTCGTGCGGGCCGTTTCTGAGACGCCAACACGCCACGACGAGGAGGCCGACACAGATTGGTGTCTGTGTCATGCATATCCGCCAAGTGCGTCCATGACCTGGCACCCGAGAGTATCGACGACGACGGCGCCCACGCCGACAAGCGATTCCGCCGCGGCGTGTGCAGATCCTCCGCGAGTGGTTGCTGCCACGCGCACATGCGGTACCTGTGGTGGAGTGCCGTGAAATCGACCAAGTGCGAGTTGGCGCGACCGGTCGTCAGGGTCCAAGTGTGTCCGGATCCAGCCTCGGAGTTGACCGGTGGTGTGGAGGGCTTTGGGTCGGTATTGACCGGTCGTAAGTAGGAATGAAATAACAAAAAACAGTAGGAGTAGCGTAGGAGGTCCCATTAGTGGACCCTAGGGAGCCAGTGGGGTTTTTACATTCACCCAATAACCCAGGGCGGCGGAGGGGGCGATCCTCCACCGCCCGTCCTGGGAGTCAGTCAGAACAGAATTTTCTCCCCCTTTCGCAGAAGTCCCGTCAATCAAGTCAACACAGCCGTTACAACAGGAACACGTCAGAAGTTCGCTAAGTCCCCGAAGCCGTCACCAAGGCCTAAAGCAGTTCAGCCAGTCAGTTACGCGCCTCTCGAGGGAAGAGAGAGGGCTGCGTGACCGGTCGTCGGACCCGGTTTTGTGTGGGATTCGCATGTGCATTTTCCCCAGCGTTTTCGGTGATACAGCTACAAGTATTGTACCCTTCCTTCGCAACCAAGAGTGTGAGGCTCTTGCGTCTGGTGTGTTGGAGTTTCGGATTCCGCTTCAAAGAGTCTGAGTTATCTCCAAAGTCCCTGCGCAGCCGTCAAGAAGTCGGTGCCCGCAGGCCATCCCTGAACAAGTTATTTGTTGTCCGCGGCGCTGAGGATCCGGTCTACAAACGCCGACCCGCGATTTTTTAGCTGCCACACGACAACTGGTGCGTATGCCAGGAGCGGAATCGCTAGCCAACATGTCCAGCGCGAAGGAAGGAACGACTCAAGCCGAAGAGCAAGCTCAAGCGACTGCGCAGGCGGTACCGCGAGCTCAAGGTCCCGCGATTGTGTACAAGCTCCAATCAGCCGATCATGACACAAGACGTGCTTACAACTACTCAGAAGCAACCGCGAACATGAATAGGTACCGTGCGCTCGTGCAGCAGCAGCCGGGAATTGCGGAGAGTTGGTTTTCTCTGTATGAACTGCAGAAGGTTCGCCCGTCGAAGCCCGGTTTCTTCGTGGATGTGTCAAGAAACTCGCTCGGTGATCTGGAGGAAACGGTCGAAAACCTGGAGAAGATGCTCAAGGGGTGCGGGTACGAATTCGTGCGGCGATCGAACTTCAACGACGCGGTTGATTTGAATCCGTCACGGACGGCCGAGGACGTCGGGTTGATGATTTCCCTGCTGATCGCGGAGAACGAGTGGGAGACATCTATTGCTGCTTACCGTAACGGGAATGAGTCGTTCGGAAAGGCCAAGTACCTCGTTGTGGCAGACCCGGTACACACCCCACAGACCAAGTCGGTGCCGAAGGGTTTTAAGCAGCTGGTGGAGTCGGTTGCGGAACAGGAAGATGATGACGTCTGGAAGAAGCAGCCCAAGGTGAAGAAGAAGCTGGATTTTTCGAGTGGGGACAGCGACAGTGATGTTCCAGTGAAGTCGCGCAGATCAGCCAATCCACTTGTAGACACGTTCGTGGGAATGGTGCAGGCAGGACACATGACGATGGAGGAGCTTGCTAAGGTCGCAGCGGCACTGTCCACAGACGCCAAGAACAGTACCAAGGCGGAGCCAAAGCGAGCGCGTATGAACCTGAAGCCACCGTCGAGACCAGTGGCGAAGACACGACGAAGCAGGAACGAGTTTGATTGGGAGAGTGATGTCGAGATGGATGACCACGAGGAAGCTACGTGGAGCTACCCTAACCGGCCGATTACCGTGTTGCAGAACCTGACCATCCGTCCGTTTGATGGCGCCAAGCTGGGCCCGGAGGAAGCCCGTGCCTGGTTGGCCAAGTTCAAGCATGTGGCCAACTTGTCTGATTGGAATGAGAAACAGCGGCTCGTAATGTTCATGGATAGTGTCACAAACCCGGCCAAGCACTGGTTGAAGCAGCTCCCGGTGGAGGTCAAGAAAGACTGGGATGCGCTGCAGGTGGCGTTCAAGCGTCGGTATTGCACTGATGTTGTGCCGCCGAGACTGCAGTACTACAAGCTAACGCAAAAGACCGACGAGCTTGCGTCCAACTATCTGTACCGACTGAACGGAGCAGCTCTGCGTGCTGGCATCGACTTCCGTGGTGAGGAAGACTCGGAACACCTCGAGGATCACATCCAGCAGTACTTCGATACTCTCCAGGACAAGACCCTCCAGATGCAGTTCCGGTTCACAGCGTTCGAGACCATCGACGAGTTGGAGAAGAAGGTGCTTCAGTATGAGTCTACGCAGATGCGTCCCGCCAAGAAGGTGCCGGCGAAGAAGATCGCTGATGACGGTGGTGCAGACGTGGTACCCGCAGTGAACCGTATCGACCAAGGTCAGCGTCAGGGAGGCGGTGGTCATGGTGGTGGTGGTTACGGTGGTGGGGGTGCCGGTGGAGGTAGCTACACCCGGCCGCAGCAGAGTTCGAACGAGTATATGCCAGCGAGACCGTTCGACCAAGGTGGATCGAACAACCAGAACGTACAAGGTGTGCAGGAGCAGCAGCCGACTCGATTGCGGTGCGAGCACTGCAACAAGACGGGCCACACCGTGGAGAGCTGCTGGCAGCTTCTGCACTGTGAGTTCTGTAACGAGCAAGGGCATCCGATCAAGTATTGCAGAGCATTCATCGAGAAGATGGCCGCGTTACACACTCAGAAGAAGGCCGGCGAACTCACGGCGGCGCAAGTTGCTGAGCAGTTAAACCAGTAGCCCCGCAGCGTGTGGCGAGCGCTGTACGTGACGGGGAAGTCGCCTCCCCCAGTGAAGATCCAGTCTCGAGTCGAAAGAAGAAACAGCAAAAACAAAAGAGCCCGACACTGGTGCGTGAAGAACGAGTCAAGATCGTGAAAGAAGAAACAACAGAAACAAGAACTCAAGATACGATTGCGTGTGAAGAACTGCATGAAGAACCTGCATATGAAGACCCTATGTGTGAACAACAAGAGAAGAAACAGAAGCAAGTAGAAGATGAGAAACCGGTCGCGGTGGAACACGCGCCGGAGAAACAACAAGCATCGCCTGGCGGTGCAGAGGGTGAAACGAGAGAAGAGAGCGCTCAAGGTGAAGTGAGCGCGACGAGAACTCCGAGAGTGACGCTCGTTCGACTGAGGGACGGCGAGCGAAGAGGCTTTTGGAGCGACCATGAACTGCCCAAGAACCAGTCGATACAAGCCTTCGTTCATGGTGCTGTCAACGACCAAGAACTGCCGCTGATGTTGGACACCGGGGCGAATATCTCGATTCTCCATACCAACTTGGCACGTAAGTTGGGTGTTGGGGTGCGGATGTTCAGGGATCCAACGAGCTTTTATGGTGTCTCGCAAGATCCCGTCGGTGCACACGGCATGGCGAAGGTGAAGGTTCGGCTGGGCCAGTGGGTAGTGTTCGAGATGGATGTGTGGGTGGCCGATTTTGAGGCGAACTCACTGCTCATTCTCGGGACTGACTTCATGGTACGAGCAGGTGTGGTGGTTGATTTGAAGAGTCGAGAGTGTCGGATCCCTGGAGAGGAGCCTCTGGCACTGCTGACGTAAGAGAAGATGAAGATCCCGAAGTACTTGAAGTTGTATGATAGGGTGAAGGAAGCAGGAAGCAAGAAGCTGAGATGGTTGAGCACTCGCGCGGTGTTCTCAGTTGGTGATACGCCACCGGCGGTGTTCTCGGTTGATGCAGTGCTGCCGAGTGAGCTTGATCAGTCGTCGCTTGATCGAGAGGTATACATACACGAAGGAGTTGAGATGTCGGCGGACAGCATGGCAGAGAACTGGCGATGATCCCGGAAGTTGATTCGGAGCCGCCAGAGCCGGCCGACATGACGACTGCTGATGTTGGTGAAGAAGGAGAGACGACACCTGAGGAGGAACGCAGGCTGCGAGACATTTTGGAGCCGCGAGGTGGGCAGTTTATCAGTTCCGGAAACGCGTTGCCGGCCCCAGCGAAGGGAGTTGTGTGTGACGTCGATGTCGGTGACTCAAAACCCATAGCACAACGAGCGAGGCGAGTGCCGCCTCACCTGCTTGGGAAGTTGTACGAGTTGCTGCGTGGTTTGTTGAGAGCCGGACTGATTCGATACTCCTCGTCACCGTGGGCGTCCCCGATCGTCATTGTGCTGAAGAAGAACGGGAAGGATATCCGGCTCTGCATTGATTATCGGCTCGTCAACAGTCTCACGAAGCTGATGGTGTACGCGATGCCACTCATTGACGACCTGCTGGACAACTTCGAGCACGTGATGTGGCTGTGTTCGATGGATAACGCGAGCGGGTACTGGGCGGTGTTGATGACGGCTCGAGCGCGCGAGATCACGGCGTTTATCTGTCCCTTGGGTCACTTCGAGTGGTTGAGAATGCCTCAGGGTCTAAAAAACGCACCGCAGATCTATCAGCGGATCATTGATAACGCGCTCTGGACCATGGTGAGGATGATCAGTAACAAGGGTGTCAGCTGCCGTGTAGTTGGATTGAACAAGGAAGAAGTACTCGCACTTACGGATGATCAAGCGAGCGAGCACGTCGAGACAGATCTGAAGTTGGTTGAAGACGTGTTCCACATGGGCGCTGCAGAGATGAACAAGCTGAGACCGGTAATCGGGCGTCGTTCGTACATCGACGACGTGACGTTCGGAGCGTGTTCGTGGGATGAGCTGTGTATCATGCTTGAGTGCTTACTCGAGGCGTTTAGGTACTGGGGAATCACAATCAGCTTACCCAAGAGCGCGTTCGGCAAAAGAGCGGTGGAGTTCCTTAGCCATGAGGTGTCAAGGGAAGGACTGCGTGCTGTTCCGCGGAACCTTGAGTCGATCCTGAACATGCCGTTTCCTACAACAGTGAAGGGGATCCAGAAGTTCGTGGGAAGCCTCATTTATTATCACCGCTTCATCGACAACTTCGCCACGTATGCAGCGGCGCTATATGAAGTTACCGACCTCAAGCTTCGCGACGGCACACAGCTCGAACACGCGAAGACGGCGTTCGAAGCTCTCAAGAAGCGCCTGAGTGAAGCTCCACTGCTGCGTCATCTTGAACGAGATCATGAACTGGTGGTCATCTTGTATACGAACAAGTGGGCGTTCGGCGCGACAGTGTGTCAGGAACATGATGGCGTCCTACACCCAGTGCGATTTGTCAGCAAGGTCTTCAAAGGCGCCGAAACAAGGTATACCGGTGCGGAACGTGAAGTACTCGCATTGCTGAAGACGCTTGAAGCCGCCAGCCACTTCCTCTACGGGCAACAAGTCACGGTGTACGCTCGCTACTCCACAATGAAGTGGTTGTTCACGTCGAAGAGCGTATCTGGACGGGCTGTCCAGTGGGCTGTGATGTTGTCGCCGTGGAACCTGAAGATCGTGCGAAGTGACGAAGATGTTGTCGGTCTGACGGCGGTGTTGGCAGCCTCAATCGTTCCGCGGAGCGAGCTGGATGCTGTGCTGGAAGACATTGCACCGATGAAGACCATCCACGACACGCCCGTCATTCGGCCTATCCCAGAGCTACGAAGAGATAGTTCAGGATACGTGCTTACCTTTGACGGCGCTGTGCGTGTGAAGGGTGAGAAGGTGGGTACGTACGGCATGGTGTTGTGGGAGCTGCCTGAGTGGACGGTGGTCGGTGCTGAGTATGGGATACAGCCTGATCTCACAGTGAACGATAGTGAGTACCAAGGTCTCATCGGAGCTGTCGAGTTGGCGGCGAAACACAACGTACGAAAGGTGATCGTGTGTGGCGACTCACGCATCGTGATTGGCCAAGTGAATGGTGATCTTCGATGCAACCAAGCATCCTTGCAAGTGTGGTTGAACCGCGTGCACGCGCTGCTGGAGACATTCGATGGGGTCAGCCTCGTGCACGTGGCGCGGAAGTACAACCAGCCTGCTGATCTCCTTACCCGGAAGGCTATGAGCTCACAAGCGGGTGGATGCGTCGATTCGGTCGCCGGGCGTGAGGACCTCAGGCTCCTGAATACGCTCCCGGAACTGCTGTACCGAACGGCGGACCAGCTTGGGCCTGAGGAGGAGGATCCACGAATGAAGGAGCCAGAGCCGACTCCACACAAAAGTGAGAAGACGACCGGTCACGCCGACTCTGAGGTCGACGATGGAAGCGAATTGACCGGTGGTACGGCGAGGCCCACAATGGTTGAGGCGCGGGCGCTGAGTATAGCAACTGGTGATGACTGGTGGACTGAGGAAGAGCCGAAGATGTTTGTGCACGCGGTGACCAGAAGCAAGAAGGTGTCCGGTGAACAAGCAAGTGCGAAGGCAGGAATGCGACAGCGAAAGAAGGCGAAGGCTGCGGAATCTTCTCAAATGGAGCCAGTTTTGGAGTCACGAAGGGACGACGCAGCTGCGCGAGAAGCGCTTAGGATAACGGAGGGGTCGCTGGCGGCGGCCCAAGAAGAACGCTTCCGACGAATCGCAGTGGCGCAAGAGCAAGATGAGTGGTGTGCGGGGGTGATCGCATACCTCCGTGGAGATGAAGATGCATTCCCGTCGGCGACGGCGCTCAAGAAGGTGGCGAAGGTGGCGGAGCTGTATGTGTTGGATGCTGCAGGTGTGTTGTACTACAGCCCGTATGACAAGCGCCGAGCCGAAGACCGTATGCGCCTCGTCGTGCCGAACGTGCTGCAGGAAGATGTTCTCCGCGCGTATCATACCGAACTAGGTGGCGGCGCCCACCAAGGTGTCGGCCGCGTGTTCGCGCGATTGAGGGAACTGTATTACTGGAGAGGTCTCTACGCGGATGTCGAATGGTTCGTCGCGTCGTGTGAGGACTGCGCGACTGGGAAGGGCAAGCCACGCTACCGAGGAAGGACTACGGGGAACATCACGGCCACGCGGCCGTTCCAAGTCCTGGCGATGGACTTCGCGACGCCGCTTCCGAAGACTCACGATGGGAACGAGGCCCTATTGTGCTTCATCTGCTTGTTCTCCGGTTTCGTCATTCTCGTCCCGATGGAGGATACGTCAGCACAGTCGGTGGCCGAGGCGTATTTATCAGGCGTGTATAAGCGATTTGGAGCTCAGGAGATGATCAGGCACGATCGAGACCCGCGCTTCATGAGTTCGGTGTTCCGGCGTTTCAACCGCATGATGCAACAAAAGCAGCGTCCAACACTCGCGTATCGCCCTCAAGCAAATGGAAAGCAGGAGCGGTCGGTACAAACGGTGGTACGAGCGATTAAAAGCTACCTGGCGGACCCGGAGCAGCGCGATTGGGATGAGTATGTCCAGCAAGTTGAGTTGGCGTTGAACACCAGTGTGAGCCTTCAGTTCGGCCAGACCAGTTTCTACTTGGTGCATGGATGGAACGCGAGAACAGCATTGGAAGCTGTGGTGCCGCCGAAGGATGGCTCTATAAAGGAGTCTGACGCGCTCGCGTGGAGACAGAAAGTAGTGAAGCAGCATGAACGAGCAATGGCGCACGCGGAGTTTATACAGAAGAAGCTCATGGAGAGCCGCGTGGAGAAACACAACGAGAACGTAGAAGAAACAACGAAGGCGACGGTTCGTACGGCGTATCAACCCGGAGAGCTCGTGTGGATCTACCATGACCTGGTGAAGGTCGGGCTGGTGCGCAAGCTCTCGCATTTGTGGCATGGGCCATACCAGATCGAGGAACGAGTGAACGAGATGGTGTATCGGCTCAAGATCGACAGGAAAGAGAGTCGTATCTTCCCGATGGTGCATATTTCGCGTCTGAAGCCGTATGTGTCGCGCATGTCGCGCCCCAGGAACCGGTTGGATCTACAAGACGCGTTTGAGTTCGACGAGGCGTTGCTCCCCGAGGACTCCTGGTACGAAGCCGGCCAAGATGACGAGTATGAAGTCGAGGCTATCCTGGATTGCCAGTACAAGCGCAGGACGAGGAACGGGCGTCGGCAGAAGGAGTACCAAGTGAAATGGGTCGGGTACGACGAGCCGTCGTGGGTGCCAGAAGAAGATCTGAACTGCACGGCGCTGCTCTACGAATTCGACGCCAAGAGGGCATGGGAGAGCAGGCGAGAAGCCGCGCAGACGGCTGAGGAACTGAACGAAGATGAGCTGTCTGAAGAAGAGGTAGAGAAGGAAGGTGACAGCGTTGTGGCTGCGGAGAGTGACGGTGAAGTCGCGAGTCAAGACGAGTAACGTTGGCAGTCTGCTGGCCATCGACAAGGGGCGACACTGGTTTTGACCGGTCGGTCACCTAGCCAGACAATGATTGGGGCGACCGGCGGTACAACAGGATTTAGTGTGGAAATGGGCCCGGAGTGTCAAAGGCAGCAGCAGCGAACAAGGGAGGAAGGGAGGAGTCACGAAGAAGTCACAAAGAAGTTGCGGAGAAGCCGTGAAGAGGCGACGACGCGGACAGAAGAGGCAAGAGGAAGAAGAATGGAGAGAGAGAAACCCATCCACGGAGCTAAACGATGGAAGGCGGCATGTTCCGGTGTGAGAGACGACCTACGTGATTGTAGGCGCGGGTAAAGACGAGACAATACAAACGGGAGCGGTTTCGGCAAGATGACGTCGGCCGCTTCTGCGTTGGTGTAGAAGGACGGATAACATTGCGACGTGAGTTATGATGACGCTGAAGAGGCTCGAAGAACTCCGTGCACAAACAAGACAAGCCGCACGGGCCCATAGTTGGCTGTGATTGGTAATATGCGGGCCTGAGTCGGCTGCATGAAGATAAGCGTCAGGATCGCGACGAAAGTCCATGTTGACTGCGTCGCACGCGCAAAGAATAGAAGATGAGCACCTCACCCGAGGCCTCACGCCTGAAGATGTGCTACGGCCTGACAGAGCGGAGAGTGGACGGGGAGTGCAACGATGTGAAGAACGACAGACGAGGTGAAGAGCCCGTCTGGCGAGTGAAGAAGGATGCGCTGCTGCTGCCGAAGAGGACAAGCGCAGTGCAGGAGGCAACTCTGCACGCCTCACCCGAGGACTCATGCCCGAAGATGTGCTTCGGCCTGACGGAGCGGAGTGGACGGGGAGCGTGTCGTGGAGTGGCCGTAGAGAGTTGCGCCGCAGATAGAAGCTGACGGTTAGCGACTCGATGGGACGGATGAATGTACCAGTGAAGAGGTGCAAAACGGTGAACAACGATGGGCGTGAAGAAATCGAGAAGGAGCGCAGTCGCAGACGATGAGACCGGCGGAGCGCATGGTGGATTAGCGCCAACGAAGGAGAGTACGGCTGTGTGGCTCAGTTGGATGTGTGTCGAGGGTCAGCAGTCGAAGAGATAGTGAGTGAGCCCGCTGTCAAGGGGCGAGACTACTGTCGTGTGGACGGTGATGAGTGTTGAAGACGTGGGGCGGTGTGTCAAGCGGTGATGCCAAGTGGAGTGTGTGTGCTGGAAGGTCAAGGGACGGTCTCGAGATGGTCTGATGGGCGGCCGTAGAAGAACTCGGTGGAGACAACGGCGTGTCCCAAGCCCTGAGGGCGGAGTTGACCGACGGTATGACAAGACGTGAGATCCAAACGACCGATCGTGAACTGTGCGTCGATGCAGGGACGAGGCCGTTCAAGGATGTCGCGTGGCAACCTGTCCCAGAACCCAGAAGTGGTGGTGACCGGTGGTTTAGGCGGGCTTCTCTGACGATCTGACCGGCCGAAGGTATCAGGGTGCATAGCGGTTTTTCTTCCGACGAACGTCGAAGAACAAGAAGCCGCCCCGCGAAGTGGGTGACACGTGGAAGCCAGTTTGTCCGACGCGCCGGTGCGGGAATACCGAAGATGATACCGGTATTGTGAAGATGGGTCCGGGGGTAAGTTCGGAAGATGGAATGATGGTCAGCTGTCAGGTGAGGCTGGTAAGTCCCCCCCCCCCCTTTTTTTCGACTGGTCAGACCGCGGCCACGCCAACGGGAAGAGCGGCAACGGCAAGATGGTGAGCAGGAAGACGACCAAGTCCACGCCCTCGGCGCCGGCGACGCCCAGCGTGGCGCCTGGAGAAGGTCGACTGCGTGCACGTGGCGATGACGCGCGTGACGACGCCGCCGCCGACGAAGAAGAGAAGGGTCGGGATGACGACGACGAGACAATGTCCGAGGCACCCGCAAAGGAACACCGGATGCGTACGCGCAGCCGCGGAGCGCGCCGCAACGCCGCAATGGACGAAGAGAAGAAGGGCGACGCTGGCAGTCGTGAGATGGTGATCGAAGCACCGTCTGGGAAGGGCCGGGCGCGCTCGCGTCGTAGCATCGTGCTTGATGAAGAAGAGAAGGGCGACTCTGACGACGTGGCGGACCGTGGTGGGAGTACGAGCGAGTATGAAGATGTGTCTGAAGACGACGAAGAGTGCGACGAAGATCACACAGTTGCCCGTGCCGCGAAGAAGTCTAAGACGTCGGCCTCGTTAGCCAAGGCTACGGCGTTTGTAAAACTCACAGCGCGCGCAGAGGCTGCGAGAGTGCGCATGCAGAAACAGGCGTCACGTCGGACCGCGAAGAGTAGTGCGCGCCCGCGCAAGGAAGGATCGAGATGGACGGATGAAGAGAAGGAAGCTCTTCAGGAGATCTGTCGGGATGGCGGTAAGTTGGGATGGGAGATCAACTACTGCTACCAGGTGTTTCGAAATTTTGGCGCTCAACAAGATCCTCGGTGGCCCAATCGTCCGGACGAGGCGTGCCGAAGTCAGCTCAAGCGAATGCGCGGTGGTGGCGACCCGAACAAAGTGTGGTCGGCGGAAGAGATGCGGTTGATAAACGAGTGGCGACAACAAGGAATGCGGGCCGACGCAGTCTTCGCGAAGCACACAGAACGCTTTGCTCCTGAAGGTCGTGCACGCACTCTGATTGGGATCACCCGTAAGCTCCATATGTTGCCAATTTGGGATCCCAAGGAATCTATGCCTGCAGAGGCGTCGGCCGCAAGTCAAAGTGGAAGGGCCGAAGCGGGAGAGGCGATGACGAGTACCACCCAGGGGATTCCACTGTCTACCAAGACGTTCTGGATCAAGGAAGAGGATGACGTGCTGCGTGAATTCATGCGGAATGATGCCGTGGATATTGGAGCCATCCAGAAACGACTGATCGCGCAAGCACCGAGGATCGCGACCGCAAAGAACATCAAGATGACCATTCGATCACGCCAGGCGATTGACTCTCGGCTGAAGCGCCTCAAGGAGGAGGACGACGCGTTAGCCGCGCACCAAAAGTCGAAGCCGAAACCGAGACGATACATTGAAGTCGTGCTTTGGGGGTCGAAACATGATGCGATCGTGAAACAAGTGGTGGAATCAGGCCTACCTCGGAGTCGAGCAGTGACCAAGATCGTGCAACAGACAGGAGCGCTTCGTACGGTGGCGTTTAAGAAGTGGCAGCAGTTCCGAAAAGCAGCCAAAGAACAGGCTGCAGCCGGCGGAGAGGTGGATGGAGCTTCTGGAGATGATGAGCCGGAAGCCCGTGAGTTTGATGCCGACGAACAGGCGGATGTCCGAGCCCAGCCGCCCGATGCATGGTTCGAGAGCGACCACTACCCGAGCGGTATGAGTGCGGCTGAAGATGATGATCGAGAAGGCGACAACGATGCGGAACAGCGTGCAGAAGAAGATACAGGCGCAGCCACATCAGGGGCTGCAGCTGTGGACTCAGGTTTGACCGGTCGTCGTGATGCTCAACTCCTCTCCCCAGCAGATGTGACGGCAGGTGGAGGTAAGGACGAGAATCGGGGAGGACATGGGAGTCCAGAACAAGTTGCAGAAAGGAAGACCGATGATGATGTGCAAGAGGAGGAGACTTCTGGTCCGGTGTTGACCGATCGTCCGGGTGAAGAACCTCCGGTCGTCGTAGAAGCTACGGGCAGAGACGACCAAGCTGAGCCGATGGATGCGCCACAAGTGGAAGTTCCTGGCCGCGATGAGATCGACAGTGACGGAGCGCTGATGCCGGCTGTTACGGGTTCGCCAGTGTATGTAGGCGAGTCGAGCGGAGATATGGCGGCGGGAGGTGGTACTACAGTGCTCCAGGAAGGGTCATCAGCAGGAGAAGACAATGATGCTGGCGACGTGGATATACATACGGCCGAAGAGGTTATCGATGAGGAACCCGCGAGGACGATCAGCTCCATACCAGCAGCTTCAGCAGAAGAGGATGCGACTGTCGAAGGAGTTGTTGTGCGCGCAGCCGATCAAGATACCAGCCGTTCACGAGAAGAGTGTGAGCCAGTGGAAGAGGCTCCTGGCTCAGCCCAGCCTAAAGGTGTGGAGCTGACCGATCGTGATCAAGTGATGTCATCAATTCTGATCGATCGTACAAGTCCTCAAGCCGAGCCAGAAGGTACGGAAGGGCCGTCTGGTGGAGAGCTAGAACCCGGAGAGGTTAGTGAGCAGGAGAAAGTCTCGGAGCCGGACGAAGTAGAGGTGCTGCCAGCCGCAAGTGATCAGACACTGCATGCCAAGAAGACAGAAAGAACGGTGTTGAACACAAGAGTTATGCCCATGAGTCCACGGCGCGATGCAGCAGACGATGTGCTGGATGAAGAGGTACGCACAAAGCTGTCGAAGTTCCTCGTAGAGTTCCGGTCTGGGCCTGGCTTTGTCACCCTGAGCTACGAGAGTCGCCATCAGGCGTGGGAGTGCAAGAACACGATGCAAGGGAAGAGGTATGAAGAGTTCTGCAAGCTCCGGGGATTCCGTAAGCGTGGTACCTTCTGCTTCACTGGTCAATCAAGAGCCACTCCGAGAGTCGAGGACCAAGATCTCGGGTCGCTACTATTTGGAGCTACATTACTGCGTCAGGATGACACAACACTGCTGGTGTTGCTACGCGAGTTGTGGGGTAATTTGTACGCCTTCCGCGATCGAGACTGCTGCCTGCAGTACGCAGCTACGGATCCCGGATTTGAATTCGGTGGAGCATGTCGTCACTGGTTGTACTTGAGTCAGCGACGCGTTTACCTCGATGACTTCAAGGATTCAGGGGACTATCTGCTAGCAATGGCACTTTCCGTGCACCGAGACGCGTGGCTGAGTGTTACAAGCGACTATCGAGAGCCAGATGCGGGGTGGATCTACCGAGCGTTCAAGATCCGCGGCTATGGCATGGCCAACGAGATGTTGCACAAATGGGAAGCGCATGACCTGCGCGTACAGCACATGGAACCAGTGTTCGGGATGTTGACGGGGGTTGTGTTGGAGACGCCATCGGGGTACGAGCGGCGGAATCCGATGGAAGCTAAGTGGCGCACGTGGGACCACGGAGAAGTGTTTGCAAAGCAAGGAAGGATGCGCACGTCGTTGGGATGGGCCATGGTGGTCAACTTACGCTATACGTGGGTGATGCTGACGACAATTTCTCAGGCGGAGATCAAGAAGAACAAAGATTGCTTGGAGTGGTGTCAGAAAGGAAACGTCGCCAACTACGTGAATCGTTTCGCCGCGATCAATCGACTGGTCCTCAACCCGTGTTGGATGGTGGACTTTTTCAGTCGGCGACAATATTTGCAGAGGACGTTTGCCCAAGAAGCCCGAGGCAAGGCAGTCGGGACGGCCGAGTTTCAAGAAGCCGCGAAGGGAGCACATGCGGGTCAGTTGGAAGTCATCGAGCAAGCGGTTACGCGGCGCGACATCATCTTAGCACGGGGGCCATATGGCTGCGGCAAGACAACATTGATCGCACGGCTCATCTACGCGTATCGTGCCGCCTTTCCAGAGAAGAAGATTGCTGTTGTATCCGAAGCGAATGCTGCCATCGAAGAGGATTTGGCGCGGCTGTTGGATAACGGATACGTCCAGAAAGGAGAGGTGATTCGTCTTGGTGTGCCTACTTCGGGAGACAAGTCGTCGTTTGAAACGCCAGCGGATCGGCGGTGGGTCTATTTGAAGTTCCGTTGTGACGACCGCCGCGAGCAGTTCAAGAAGGCCCATCCAGATGCGTCCAAGGTACAGATAGCTCAAGCCATGGAGGAGTTTGAGAGAGGGGTGCTCGACGAGACGCCCATTGTGATCGCCACGTTATCGCAACTGGGGAAAGAGGTTTACTCGACGCTAAAATTCCATCTGGTGATCAACGATGAGGCAGCACAGACGCTTGAATCGAGTCTCCTACAAGCCATCAGGTCGGATACGGAGGTCTTGGTCGGGGCAGGTGATCCAGAACAGTTGTGGCCATACTCGCCGATCAGCGACCGCGAACGGCACTGCTTCATGGGAGATCTGCGTCAACACAAGCTGCTGTGGCCTTTGCCTCGTGCACTAGATTACGCGGAGAAACGGCGCAGTGGAAGTGATAGTCGGTTTCCTGGTGTGACCATGACTGCTGAGTACCGAAGCCACCCACAGATCACCGCGTTCCTCGCGCCGTTTTACGATTACGCGTTAGAAGATAGAGCGAGAACGTCGGTGACGTATTTGAAGGGGATGGGACTCCCACCGTGTCGTCACTTCAAGAGCTGGTTCGGTGCTGCTGAAGGAGAGGTTGGGACCGTGGTCACACCAGTGATCGGGTATGAACGAGTGTTTTGGTTCAGCCCTGTGAAGACCATTTCTCCTGCTCAGCGCAGAGCCCGAACAGATCCTCATGCGCCAGAATCCAAGACTCCTGAGGCCAAGAATTTGTATAACTTCGTCGAGGTGGTCGCCGTTGCAGAGCTTGTGAGACGACTGTATGAGCAATTCAAGAGCGTCGATGGAGGCGCTCAGCAGCGCAAGAGTGTGTTGATAATCTCCCCGTATGTCAGCCAGGTGAAGAAGATCCAGAGTAAGATCGAACCGTGGATGGAGGTGTACCAAGACTTCAGCGATTTGGAAGTCCGGACGACGGACTCCAGCCAAGGACGAGAAGCCGACATCACCATTGTGTCGCTGGTGCGTAACGAGACTCTGGGATTCATGGGCGATTATCCGGCGCGATCGTTAGTGTCCCTTAGTCGCGGGCGTGACTATCTGTTTGTGTTGGCGAACCATTTGGTGTTTGAAGAGGACCCCACATGGCTCAGGGTGATGCACAACGCGGACGTTGAGGGAATCCCTTGTTATGAATTGGAGTGGACGCCCACCGACGCTGCCAGGAAGTTGGAAGAGATCGATCGTTGGGGGCGAGCGGAGCGTGAGGCACTTCCACAAATGCGGAAGGATCGGAATGAGGCGCGACGTCAGCAAGAAGAGGAATATGCCCGGCGATGGGACGACTACGAGGATGACATGAAGGAAGACGGTGAGGAAGACGAGACCAAGTCGTCGACCGAACACTGAAGGAGGAATGCGTGGTGTGGTGCTCGCTTGTCCCGCTGCGCTGAAGCGTCGCAAGGGGCGGTTGTGGTGGAGTGCCGTGAAATCGACCAAGTGCGAGTTGGCGCGACCGGTCGTCAGGGTCCAAGTGTGTCCGGATCCAGCCTCGGAGTTGACCGGTGGTGTGGAGGGCTTTGGGTCGGTATTGACCGGTCGTAAGTAGGAATGAAATAACAAAAAACAGTAGGAGTAGCGTAGGAGGTCCCATTAGTGGACCCTAGGGAGCCAGTGGGGTTTTTACATTCACCCAATAACCCAGGGCGGCGGAGGGGGCGATCCTCCACCGCCCGTCCTGGGAGTCAGTCAGAACAGAATTTTCTCCCCCTTTCGCAGAAGTCCCGTCAATCAAGTCAACACAGCCGTTACAACAGGAACACGTCAGAAGTTCGCTAAGTCCCCGAAGCCGTCACCAAGGCCTAAAGCAGTTCAGCCAGTCAGTTACGCGCCTCTCGAGGGAAGAGAGAGGGCTGCGTGACCGGTCGTCGGACCCGGTTTTGTGTGGGATTCGCATGTGCATTTTCCCCAGCGTTTTCGGTGATACAGCTACAAGTATTGTACCCTTCCTTCGCAACCAAGAGTGTGAGGCTCTTGCGTCTGGTGTGTTGGAGTTTCGGATTCCGCTTCAAAGAGTCTGAGTTATCTCCAAAGTCCCTGCGCAGCCGTCAAGAAGTCGGTGCCCGCAGGCCATCCCTGAACAAGTTATTTGTTGTCCGCGGCGCTGAGGATCCGGTCTACAAACGCCGACCCGCGATTTTTTAGCTGCCACACGACATACCCTTCGCTCGTGGGCTCGGGCAAGCCGAAGCTCTCGGAGGCTGCAAAGTCAATAGATCGAGATGTGGTTCCATCCACCGCGCTGCGCTACTCCAGGTACGAAAATACTAGCCACAGCAGCAGCCGCTCGAACTCGTCGCACAGGGGCCTCATCGACCTTGGCGGTGGCGCCAATCCAGCGTGCTAATCACGGCTCAGACCTCGTCCTTCGTAGTGTTCAATATCGACTGTCACTGTGGTATTACCTTGTTGCCGTGGATCAGACCGATTCAGAAATGAGGAATGAGATGAGGAAACCCAGATGTGGGGTCGATACTGGGAAATGAGGAATGAGATGAGGAAACCCAGATGTGGGGTCGATTCTCTGAGTTCGAGCCCGAGACAGAGACAGAGAGCAACTACCTCAATTGTGAGACACTTCGCGGCTCCTGCAAGCGTACGAGCACCCTCACTTTGGTGTTAGCGTGCCGCGCCGCGCAGGGCCGACTTGGCTGCCGGCTGCCGAACCAATCCGTGCGTCGTGCACGGATCAGGCGGGCGCCAAAGCGCTTGAGGAGACGCAATACTCATCTCGTCCGCCGCTCCATCCCTCGATCCTTGTCACCGCCGAAACCTCTTCTATAATCGTGAGTCGGGGCACCGCATCGCCCAACTGCCCGCATACGAACCAGGGAGACGGGCTCGCTCAACGGATGTAAATGAAGTATCCGTTCAGGTTCAGCGCTCCGATCAAAAAGTTTCAGGTGCCTATGATGCTGTCGGCCCGATTGTCTACATGAAGGTGGCCTCCGAACCCCGCGTTCTGATTGGTCCGTTTGTTTGCCCCATTGCAATCCAACTCGACAGCGTCCAGGCTGAAGTGACAGTCTGCTAAACGTGGATTCCAATGAACAGGGCAAGACGCTAAGAATATTGGTTGAGTCTGCTGCAAATCACTGTATCGTACGCCGCGGTCTACTCCGAGCTCCAGAAGGCACAAGATTAAAAATTCCATTCTCGGACTGGGTGACTTGGACGCTGTTGGAGTGGAAATGAGGCAGTGTGATGTAGCGGTCGATACGGGTACATGGCATGTTACAAACCTGTATAGAGAGTTCTATGGTTAAGAACTGGCTTCGTGGAACAAAAAACTTACAGGTAGTTGATCGACCCTATAACCCTACACCACACTGAGGCTATTAAATCCTCCAGTTATGGGTGACTAGGGAAGGAGGGGGGGGGGGGGTAAAAGGTTGTAAGAAGCAAGGATTGCCACTTCGAAAAACTGTTGAATCGACAGTTTTTCGAAGTGGCAATCCTTGCTTCTTACAAACGAGGATGGAGATATCCAAAAGTCCCAAGGTGAAGCGATCCCGCAGAGAGCCGCACGACCAGCGCCAGCGTCGACTGGCGCGACAGCAGAAGTATAACCGACGCCGGCGAAATGCGCTGTCTTCTCCCAATGAAGAGGGTACTGGGGAGGGTAGGGGTGCTCCTGGTGAAACCGAGGAGCAGTATGAGGGACGTCTTCTACACCAGCGCGAGTACGCTAAACGAAGACTGCAACAGCGAGCACGGCCGGAGAGAGAGACGTACGACAACAACTCCTCACAAGGAGACGAGATGCTGCTAAGCTGAAACGTCTGACAAACCTTTCCGCGATTGCTCGGTCAGCCGTGCCAAGTGATTTGGTAGCGGAGTCTCAACCACAAGTGGCGAGTTCAACACCGATCTAGACCAAGCAGAATTACAATACAAGACTGGCTAACCAGCGAGCATAAGATCACCGTCGTCGACTGCAGAGCATATCAACCGGTCTCCCGCGCGGCAGCATGAACCCCTCCGACACCACACCTGTGATGCAGGACACGCCCCTACAAGAGTTTGATCCTTCCTTCCACCGAGATCACTTGTCGATGATATCAACTCACTTGCCCCTTCATCAGGCGACGTGGTAGATCGAGTGGAAGGAGGAAGCCGCGCTCGGACTGATGGTCTCGATGAATGTGTATGCGCTGTTTGTGACCAACTTGTCCTACGGAGTGCCAGCCGGCAAGTGGGCAAGAGTGATAAACAGTTGTTGGTTGCTTTGCAGAAAGTACTCCAGCCACCAAGCAGTTTACCAGAGCTTCTCAAGCAACAATACTGCTGTGGCAACATGGATGAAAACCTTGTGGGCCTCGTGGTATCGCACAGAGGATTGAAGACTTACAAATGCCAGGTCAACATGAAAGTATGTGTTCACATCAACTTGGATCGAGAAAGTTATGACCCAGTTAGTGACTGTTGTCACGCAAACTCGTGCGTGGTGGTCGACACAGAGCAATTCGGTCCCATTGCATCGTGTTTGATGCAACAACTGGTCCGCCAGCTACACTTCTCCCCCGCCGGATTGACCGGGGGGGGGGGGGGTTCCTAATGGGTGGTTCTTGCCGGGCCAGTGACAGCGTCTCAATCCGACCGCATCACTTCATCACGCATGGGGAAGTGTTGTTCGTGATCTACTTTCATTCTTCAAGACCAACAATTTATTGCACAACGATGTGAACGTCGATGATTCCTCGATCAGTGCCATCGATCGGGATCAATCCTTGTGTGAGCGAATCTTCATTCACATCGAGGACTCTGAAGTTGCGGACGCTGTTGAAGCGGACCAGTTCATTTAACTCGGACCCAATATTTTGTTTGATGTGAGTTCATTATCCAGTGAATGTGTTGAATCTCCGATGAAGACTGATGTCTAAGTGGTGGAAGTATTCCTCTTTCAAAAATGTTCAACTATGCTTTACGGACGAGCCGTTAGACTCGGACATTGTTCCACGATGTTCACGAGGATGATTGGTATCAAGAAGATGCATAGTAAAATTGTGTGTGTGACGGCACAAACTCAATCTTTATGACGAAAACTAGAACTACTTTTTGTTGCATATATTACATACGCCGCAGCGAACACCCGGATACGTTTGTCGGAGATTACGAGATGAAACATCACGACGAGGAGAATAAAAGCTCCCGCTGATTGCTTTGATAACCAGTGGTTGGAAGATAATATGCCGATCTGGTAGTGCTTTTCTACCTCCAAAAACCCACTGGAGCAGCTTTGCAACTCCATCCACCCGGGCACACCTCGCGTCAGCAAAGAAGAATGAGCCACCTAGTGGGGAAACTGTTTACGTGTTGGGGTCTTTAATACGATAATGCTGTTCATTATTTACCATGCGTGTGTGTGTATCATTCAACCGGTGACATCGAAGCTTGCGACGGCCGCACTTCGCTTATCCTTAATTGCCAAGCAAGTGAAGCTATATCGAATATAACAATAATTTTAGTGGTTTCTCTTTTCTCAAAGCGAAGCTGAGAGTTAGAAAGGTAGGCTGAGATGTGAGATGACATACCAAGGAAGTATATCATAGACGTAGAACTCAATCTTTCGTCCAATGACAGGTAACATCCACATCAATCACCGCGCTCAATTCGGACACCTCGACGAACTCTATTGTAGTACTTGGTTTGGCGTTGCTGCGCGACCCATAAGTTCTTTTGAACGAACTCGATGATCTCACGTCTGGGTCGGGTGATGTTCAGTGCCAGGCCTCTGGGCAAGATGCCTATGTGACGTAGTGGGCGACCATGGTTTTCGACCACTGCCGACCTCAAACTGCGACACCCACGTCGCAGTGAATGCCAGCGTTGCATGAGCGCACTCAACAGTGGGAAGGAGCCGAATCCAGTCATCGCAAAGTGCGAGACCACACATCAAAGGCTTTCTTCAACAGTCCGCACCTGCCGTTCACTCTGATCGTCAACTTGTGCACGACGATGCACGGTCTCGAGATGCTAGACTTGCATGATTCTCATATGCTCTTCGTGCCCATCAGCTCTTGTCAGAACTCGCTTGTGAACCTCGAGTCGCGCTCAAAGACGACGGAATCTGGTAGGGAGTAGTACTGAACAACGTGGTCGAAGAACAGTCTCGCCGTCTGCTTCCCGTCACCATTCTTGGTAGTTATCCACGGTAGTTGGGATGTAGCATGGGCGATTCGAGTCGTGACACACCACGACATAGATAGCGTCGTACCCTTCGCTCTACAGTAGTGCTGTGAGGAAATCCATCGCGACATGCTGACAACATTCATTGGGGGGGGGGGGGGGGGGGGGGGGTCGGCTGCGGTTGGAGCAGGCCGTTTCGATGACGCGAGCCCGACGTGTGATGAACACAGGCCTCACATATCGCCACTTGTGCAAGACCACGGCCGCATCGTGAAAGGCATGGATGCGGTGTAGAAGGATCTTGTCGCCCTGTGGGTGCCGGAGCACTTGGACGCTGTTGGCACTCATGACGTACAGCAGATCGTCGTGCAGCAAATGTTCGGTGGTTATTTCTGTGTCGCCACGCTGGAGCAACTACATAATGACCAGACAATCTTTAGCCTTCGAGTACACTGCCTTGATTGATGATTTGTTTAAGAAAGCAAATCTCCGTTTCAGCAAAATTTTGGGCCGAGCAAACAGCTTCTCTTTGCGGAGGACTTCGAACATGCGGCGCAAATGCCCCAAATGCTCCGCGCGCGTGCGCAAGATACGCAATTATTATCGAGGTACACTAACACAAACGCCGTCAGATCACTTGTTTCGAAGATGCGCCGCATCTGTCAGGATCACGCGCCTGGCATACCCGCAGGGATCATCGTCGTAACACACGCCCCTGGTGTAATTCTACCAACTCAACCACACATTCTTGACCCGCCACATGTAGCGGCACTTCGAAGCCATGAGCCCGCGTTGGAGACACTTTGCCATTGAAATCACACACGTACACCTCCGTTAAACATGGGTTTGACACAACGACAGACGGCCATCGCTTGAATCGACTCATTACCCAACACGTGGGAATCTACCGCAAGCATATGACGCGTCTCTACAAGTGCGATTTCATGCATACTGACGGCCACAGGCGCATCGTCGTCCTCACGCGTCGCTTCCATGTGAAAGGACTACTTATTGAGAATGAGATATCCTCTATGGACCGCTGGGTCCCACCAAGATCGCTTGGTAGGACAATGGTTTATCGGTGAACAACAAACACACTTGCTTGAACGGATTTTGCATTCTTTGGACGCGTTCGATTTGTTGGAGACACACAGCGTCAGCGAAAATGGTGGCGCTTTCGTCGGAGAGTTTTCCTGATTGGTGTGCGTTCTCGATGCGCGGATACCTATTCTTCCGAATTCTACTGGGTAGGCGTCCAAAGTTCAGAGTGTATTACCCTGTTAAGCCAAAACCTGAAACTTACGCACGTACAGCGGCTTGTCGATTCACGACGAGCGGTTGGGAGGGCTTTGCCATTAGCGTCGATCACAGTGATCTTCCGCATCTTGAGGTGCAGCACAGCACAGTGCGAACGTCGAAAGCAGTTTCGGCAGCCACGAGATACACATCATCAGCAAGCTGCAAGGGGAGAATGGCTCGGGTAACCATGTGACTGGTCTGGTGGAGGTTGTGCTGGAGCGTCGGGATGTCGATGTTGGCTCCGGCGCCATTCAGCTTCACCCAAAACGCTCTGACTATGCCCCATTTATACCCTTCCGTGGATCATGCGGTTTCGTTTCCCCATCGATGAGAAACCGTAAAAACACGTCAGACGGATAGAATATACCCAACAGGGAGCACGCGATCGCTACCGCTTCAAACGTGCAGAAACCCCCGACCGATGCCGTCGGATGCTCAACCACTGGCTCGCCATCCTCATCGAGCCCGAGGTACGTCCATATTGGGACCTGACAACCTTCCCGGATCCACTTGTCAACGAGGTCCATGAAACCTTCGCTCCCTTTCAATGGCTCCGCCGGCTCCCAAGTCTCCGCAAATTTCTTCGTCCCCGGATTCCTCCCCCCCCCCCCCCCCAGAGTACTAGGTAGTGGACGAAACCGTGGATGAGCTTTCGATTCTTGAAGTAGCGTGGCATCCACCTCCTCTTGAAGGGAGTATACGGCTTGATGATCTGGATGGCACGGTTGAGAGCTTTGGCGCGGGCAATCGCTTTGACGAGGCTCTGGCGAGGGGCGACACCACCCGTGCTCTTTTTTTGCGGTTTGCTTCGTGGGCGCCATTGCTGCGTCAAAGGCAGCAACGACGGCGACGACCTTCGATCACAGCAATGAACAAACCCCTTCCGCAGCGAGCGGGTTGAGATCACGAGTGAGGCGGCCAAACCCGCTAGCGCCCGTCCAGGGAAACGCTCTCTGCCTCTCTTGCCTCTCTTACCTCTCGTGCATTTCAATCCAATCTGGTACCTCACGACAACAGGTGAACGCATATTTTTCTCAACTTGACGTTTGCCACATTATTGCTCAACATTCACAGTACATCATCTCATTTTGTTGAAGGGGCGTGCTGAGACGACATCCTCGGATTTCCAAAGCTTGAAGGGCGACCACTCTATCCGGAGCATAATCAGTACGAGTGTGCGCTACCCCCCCCTGGGCTGGTTGGATCGCTGTCAACCGAGAAAAAGGTGCGCGTACAAGCAGAATTGGGAACGAGCACACTCCAACTGCTTCCCAGCACATCAAGTCTAAATAAGTACAATTGATCGAGTCTTCCAGTTTTACGAACAAACGCGTTCATGCTCGGCTCCGCAGGCCGAAGGCCGAGGACTTAGGGTTGACACACACCAGCTTGGCTCCGCAGGCCGCAGGCCGAGGATTTAGGGTTGACACACACCAGCTTGGCTTCCAAGGTGAAGTAAGCTGAGGGCGCACTGCGCCCAAGTCTCAACCTTGGCCTTGTCAAATGTACTGAAAGGGGAGGGTTCTAGGGTTCAGGGGATAGGGTACTAGTTTAGTATAATTTTAATATACGTTTGTAGAGGGAATGTGCTCAGAATCAGTTTTAGTATGCTGATCACTGCGTGTGCCCGTACACCACCCTCTTGCCACCCACGTGGTATTAATGTTTATGCTTGACAGCTTAAGTTCTTTCTACCACTGCAGCTTGGTTTTGTTTGCCGATGTAGGAATGAACTCTCCCAAGTAAACCCGAATTTTTGGCGTGGTCATCTTCCATCTGTTGCAGGATGTCAGCATGAATCGATGAACATATCTATAGACAAAGATGGAGCAACAACAAAAATTTCGAAAAATTGATCTGTGTGAACAGGCTCAAATGTGAAGGGGACATGCCCTTTCTATGCCTACGGTAGAGGGAACCTTTTTCTTCTTTTTCGTATCCCTTTTCCTAATATTTGCTTTCCAACCACCAGCGGGGAACGAGTCACATCCAGCGACACACTCAAGCATGGCTCCGAACGCGGCATGCCACAATCATGTGGTAGAGATTCCGACAAGCGCGTTTACACCACCAGTAAGAACAGAGCATACTCCTTGTGTGCTATAAGGTTTAGGTTGTGAAGGTCAAGTCCGACAGAGGTACGAGGTCGCGAAGTTGGCGAAAATGGGATCTAATAGAGAGCCAACGGTTTTAATGGAAAGAGGACCACGCTCCAGTCTCTAATAAAAAGGCCAATCTTGAAAAATGATAGCCCTTCACCTCGTTTTTGCGAGGTCCCTACCCTACCGACCTCGCTACCGCTGTGCGTTCTGGGTACTCGCGGGAACCGGTCCGCTCGTTCTCGAGGTCAACGAGGCAGGTGGTGGGCATCACTGGCAGCTGGGTTTCGGTTTTCGTGGATCCCCCAACCCCGCCCGGCTTCAAAATCTCTTAGCAGAGAGTGGTGGATTCATGTGTGGCTTGCATCCATCACACAAAACAAACTCTCACCACACCGTGAATCACTCAAACGCGAGGAGACCGCGATGTGTCGCTGAGT